>SSHR01001570.1:0-22456 GCA_006518225.1 Fusarium neocosmosporiellum | reverse complement strand
TACCACTACAGCTACAGCGTCGTCCGCGGCTGCGACCGCATCGTCCCTGTCGACGTCTACGTCCCCGGATGCCCCCCCACCAGCGAGGCCCTCATGTACGGCATCTTCCAGCTCCAGCGCAAGATGCGCAACACCAAGATCAGCCGCATGTGGTATCGACGATGAAGAGATGGAGTGAGCGTGGTTGAGGAGTTGCCTGCCCCCTTGGTTTTGGACGACAGGCCACGAGGCAAAAGGAAGGATTGGACAGCAGGGCTGGGGCAGAAGACGCACCGAGACGTTGGTGTCGGCCATTCTGTCGGGATTTGGATGATTTTGGAGTGCATTAAACCGGGAGAGAAATCAAAGAGGCCGTGTCAAGAGGATGGCGGTACCAAAGACGTCTTTCTTTTGTCGTTACCGGGTGTACATACTGGGGTTCCCGCCGGTAGAATGGTAGAAGGAAATGCAATTTTGTACAACACCACTCAGTCACCACGCCGGGCTAGGCATGCGGAAACGATATGACTGGGCTGTGATTCGCAGTTGAAGGATTCACTTGAGAATTGCTGATTCCTATGAAGATAACGACTGTTGAGCGTAATCAGCCAACTAGTACCATCCTTACTTGACATGGGCTCTTGGCAACAATCTCATCGGTCCCGGATATCCTAAGACGCAATAGGCATCTAGTGGTGATGTCACGATCCTCCGCCTGAGTAAGACGTGTATCTATCTCAACTGTTACAATGGTATCTATCAAGGTGCTTTGATAGACATGGTGGGACAGTCGACAGCCAACAACAAACACACTCAAGACACAGCATCTACGTAGTGAACGTTCTTATATAGTATATGATGAATGTTAAAAAAGGAGGCGCTGTGAACCCTATCTTCCCCTCCGCCTAGATTCGCTGGCTCCGTCCGTCTCGTCCGCCGACATCGTACGTAATACACAGAGGTACAGACTCTCTTTTCTACTTGTCAAAACAGGATTGATCAATATCCATCCTTGGGCCCCGGTCGATTCTGGTGTCCACCTCGATCAAGCCGTAGAGTAACAATTCCACAATGTCCACGAGGGCTTCCCACCACAAAACAGACCCAACGAGGCATGCCCATCTCGTCCGCTCGGGCGACGAGGCTTGGATGCCGTCCCTGGTCTATACGCTACGCTGCTGAGCTGGCGCAGACAGGGAAACAGGGGTTGCATCAATCGCATGTTGAACGTCAATTAATCCACCAGCGCCAAACGACCCAGGTCTGTCCACTCTTTGAACCAAAGCAAATACCCAAAACAGTTTGTGTGTGTGTGAGCGAGAGGAAGGGGTAGAGAGAAGAGGTCGCTGTCTTGAAAGGCAACGCCACAGCAGTCGCCTATAGTGTAAATGTTGCAAGTCCAATATCTCCACCAAACAGTGGTGCCTTTGTCGTCTCGTCTACTCCTGGCCAAAGCCCATTGTCTCTTCAACAGCAATCGTGAGCTTCTGTTGAAGCATTTCTAGACTCTTATAAGCTGGCAAGTCGAGTCGGTTGAAACTATTCGCCATTAGTCTTGTCTCTCACTCAGAAACACCAAAGTGGACTTACCAAGTATGTGCCTTGGGTAGGTTGGTGATCTCTCCTGCTTTTTCAATCGTGAATCGTCGGGGGCCATCACTGCCCTGCAGATCCTTGAATCCGTTGACAGGGATTCGAGAAGTACCCGTCGTGAACTGCAGTAGTCGAGACTTCTGCTCTCCGTCCCATGAGCGCACTGTCGCCCAGAAGTTCTGAACAACCTCATCCGACTCAGTGTATCCTCTATAGTCGGTGTGCTTCTTCCAGTCATCGACGTCGATCTCAGCAATACCACCGATCAGGAGCTCAAGTTCACGCTCGTCAAAGACGTTGATGAGATCTTGAGGGATGAGCTCTTGGAAGCCTTCCTTGAAAGCCTGGAACTGCTCTGCAATGCGCTTCTCGATTCGCCACTTGACCATGAGATCAACATACTCCTTCTTGTTCTCGTTGGTAACCTCAATGTTTCGTCCATTGGGAATGAGGTCCTCCGTTGTCATGACTCCAAAGCGCTCGTCCTCAGTCGAAAAGGTCTGCTCCAAAATTCCACCCGAAATGTCGTTGTCCAACATCCACTGCAAAGATCGGTGGAAGTCGGCATCAACACCCTCCATGTCCGCAAGAGCGACTGCCTTTCCAAGCATCATCTTGTAGAGGGCGCCAATGAAGAAGGCGTCCAGGAATCGGCGGTGGAAAATAGCCAAACCAACGACACGGCCAATAAACTTGAAGTAGTTCAGATGTTCTGGGTTGATTCCAGAGTGAGGGTTGATCTGGAGGGTGTAGTTGTCGTGGGCCGAGTACTCAAACAGACAGTAGAAGGGGTTAAACATTTCGTGTGAAAGGAGGAAGAAGAACTCTCGTGAGAGACCACCGTAATCCAAACCATCCTCGCCATCGAACTTGATCATCAACCGCTTCTTCAGATCCGTAGCCGATTGGCGAGTAATTTCTGCAAACGAATCCTCAAAGATATGAGACCGCCTCACCTTGATGTGGCACTGTCCACTAAGAATGCGCATCGCCGGCTGGGAACGGAAGTAGATGAGCTTTCTTCGGAAGTCTCGCTTGTATTGAGGAACGTTCTGGTCGAGTGATGACGGAAGTCGTGGGTCGTCCCAGGTTGTGGTCTTGGTGTTGTGGTCGACGAAGTACACACGGGCTGTGTTCGTCAAGCGCATCTCCCAGCCGCTTGGAAGAGGGCCGAGTTGCGATACTGGCTGCTGTTGAATCTGTCCGTTGGCGTTGTTCTGGCCGCCGTACATGCGGATATACTGCTGTCGGCGTGGGTCAACCCAAGTGGTTGTTCTGGTGTTGTGATCAACAAAGTAGGGTCGACCCTCAGGCGTCCATCTCTGTTCCCATCCTGGTGGTAGCTCGCCCGAGCCTGGACTTGTGGCTCCAGTGTGCATAACCGCGCCGGCGTTAGCGGTCGGAGATGCTGATTGCTGGGGCTGCTGTGCTTGAAGAGTTGGCGAGTTGGAGCCAGTTCGGTCCTCAGGCAGGGTACGGTTCTGGTGTCTCTGTCGCTCCACCTGAGTGGCCGCTTCTCTGTCGCTTCGCTGTTCCTGGGTGGTGCCATTCGAAGTTGGGCGGTTCCAGCTCGTCGTTCGCGTATTGTGATCAACGTAGTATGTACGGCCGAGGTTGTCTTCACGGCGTTCCCAACCAGCAGGCAGACGCCCCTGCGCATCCTCGAATGGACTCAACTGGTTTGTCTGGCGGGCCTGTCCACTGGCATTCGGTCCAGGAGCGCTGGCGCCACCAACAGAGTTGATGCTTGAGGGGCGGTGCGGCAGGTTGACCTGCGAGCTGGCAGCTCCATTTGGTCCGGACATGGAGGATCCTGGGCGGTTGTCTGAGGGAGGTGCGGAGAGGGAGGAAAGGTTCGAAGGGCCGGCGCCGAGTGAGGGTCGGGTTGACGATGCTTGGCCACCGCGGGCTGGAGCACTGAGGTTGCAAGAGAGGTTGATGATTAGCTTGCCATGAACAACAAGGTTATCGGTTGACTTCTTCAGGTCTCGTGTAAGCATCTGGTCTGAAAGGCGCATGTCTATGTCAGCAGGGTGTTCCAAGTGTCGAAGAGGTGGCACAGGTCAACTGACCGTCAGCGTCCGCACTGAGCTCGGGCATGACATCTCCAACGCGGATATTGATGACACCCAGGAAGCCCTGGTCCTTCTTCTTAAACTTTTTTTGGTCAAAGACCTGAACTGCCAAGATGCTATCTTCGTTGGAACGGCTGCAGCCTGTGAGTTTGGCAAGTCCTAGGTTTGGGGTGGCGGGGCACGTTACAAGTCAAAGCTCTCATTCCAGTACGGGTTCAGAGTCCTCTTGCTGACGGTCGTCGTCTTGGTCTGCTCTCCGTTGATGGTTGCGACGGCGAAGGGGTCGGGGAAGCCTGATGCATGTTAACGAGGAGCTGGAGTCTTTGTTTATTATGGAATGACGTACGGAAAACATCCCTCTTATAAAGACCATCGGCGGCGATAACTAGGATGATGTCAATAAAGGAACTCGGGCGGAGGGGTACAAGGACGAGAGCGACTCACTCGTAACCCGAAGGTTGGGCCTGCTGCAGAACCGTTAGCACATGTATCGTAAAGGGAGCGAATGGATAGAATGCCCCTTCGCAGGCGCAGAACGCGATGCGATGGATGGGCGGCTGGGAATGAACCTACTTGGGCAGCCCGGAATCGGTGCGACTGGTCATGGTGTCACCTCTTGCGCAGCGCAGTGAGGGACTGGGTCACGGCAAGGACAACAACGTTGATGGATATCCTTCCTGATGGCCGGAGCAGGACGCACAGTCGAAGCCTTATCAGGGAGAGATGCTTGAAGGACGGGATCGACTAGGAGGATTCGGCTGGAGAAAGTTGACGACGCTGGAGTTGGGGCAATGGGGGGAGGTTGAGGCTGTGCACGGGCGGCGGGCCTAAAGACCAGACACGGACTCCCCGCTTCCAAAGCGAGGAGGCGGCGGGAAGACAATAGACACGCGAGGCGGGCGTTTTGAAGCTAAAGCGACGAGGAGAGCGCCACAGAGAGAGGAGAAAATTGATTTTTAGAGAGGAGGAGAGACGTGTGTAGGTCGGTCGATAGCTAGGTAGTTCCCACGTCGCCACGAGTGGGCTGGTGAAAGAGTATCTGCGTCGTGGTTGGTGTTGATGATGATGGGAGGACGTGAGGGCGGCGGAGGATGGGGCCTTGGACGAGACGGGGATAGTTCTCAGCGGTGCAGGTGGTGGTGGTGGGAGGGGGAAAGTACCTCCATGGATGCCACCAGGATGATACATTGGGCGCCCAGCAGGGGCAGATGGCAAATCTACAGGCAGCTCAGCGGGCAGAAAGCCTGGAGGAATCAACGCCTGCCATGCGCCATGCGCCCTGGCGGGTAGACAGGCCGGACGGCCGGGGGACCTCTTGGTGGACCAGAGTGCCTAGACAACCCGAGATTAGTGGTTACCAAAGGTTCCTGTTGCCTCCACCGCGCTGAGCGTTCATTGAGCGAGCGTCCAGCTTGATCCAATGGCTGGAGAATCAGAGGTCGAGGCACGACCAGAGCCAGAGAGTGGGCGGGGAGGGGAGGCAGCCCGCCATCCGCCATGGGTCTTGGAGGTACCTTTCTGGTGCCAGAATCAAACAGTACCTTCTATGTCTGTGCCTCAGGCCCAGACTCAGATGACAAAACACTCCAGCCTCGGCACTCTCTCTCGCCATGATGAGGAATTCAAAGAGAATGCTTATGAATTCCATCTATATGGGCGTGGCTCCAGCACGATGGCGAATAAATGAAGCACCGAGCCACAGTATGACATGACTCCCAACTGCCTCCTTGGGCATCAGACACGGAGTACGGACAATGTTGCAGAGCACGGCTCGCCGGCACAGCTTCTCACCAGGCGCCCAGTCCTGTTCAGGCTGAGGGATGGGATTACCCAGCGCTTGCTTGGCCAGGGCGCTTGCAATCTGGCCAAGATGGATGGATGCCTTGCTGTTGGTGCTGGCCTTATTGCTTGCTCCCTGGCAAGGACCTAACAGAAAAGAGGCCAGAACTGCAGCCCAGACCTGCATAGAACAAGGTGGCGGATGAAACTTGCTTCTCACACGAGTATCCGTCGGAAGTCAAATCTTCCGTGTCAAATAGAAAACCACTACCTACGCCCATCCGCCGAGCTGAAACTGAGCCCGCATTCCCACGCGTCCTCGCTATTGTCAGACTGTGTGTGTGTGTGTGTGTGTATAGCTAGGCAGATCGCCAAGTTCTGGTGGCTTGCTTGTGTGCGTGCGAGCAGGGTGCTGAGCCACCCAGGGAGACGTCAACAATGTCTCTCGGATTGCGTCGACGCCACACCTACAATGGTTGAGATCGCCTGTCGTGTCTCGATGACAAGCAGCAGGTCGCATAGAGTAAGCAGGGATGGTTAATCGTCCGCCCGCGTCTGCGCAGTAGGGTGGTATTGTTCCCTGGTGAACCGCAGTTGACAGAACATGTATACGTACCACGCTTGAGGTTGTCGTCATCTGAGGCCAATTTATTGACTTACATAGTCAATAAAGCGCAAGGGCGGAGTGAGCATCCATCCAGTGACAGCTTTGAGCACAGAGAACAGTCTTTGAAGCCAACGCACAACTGGAACAACATTCATCCACCCATGTGAACCCTTGTTCGAGGTTCTCACAGGTTGCCAGGTCAAAAGACCCATTTACCCATGTCGTTACAGATGACAGATCTTTTTCTATGATTATCCTCTCCTGATATGAGATTTGTCACCTACTGGTCCTTAGACTTGACCTGATAACAGCATCCACCAGTGCCAGCATAGGAGAGTCAAAACAGGATCTAACAGCATTGAGGACCATATTACTGGAAAACTCAAAATTGAGTCTACATGGGTTATCATTTCTTCTCCTTTGTATCTAATGCAGTATTTATAGTCCTATACCATTTTTAGATAGAGTATCGTGCATTCCACCTCGGGCTTAGCTATTATTCAGGTGAGCCTTGGTGGATTTGACATGGCTCTTGGTAACAATATGTACCGAGAGCAACAAAGTCTCATCCCTATTATCTTGTAGGGACTACCGGTATACTACAAGGAGTTTCGGCTGGCCCGGCATTGTCGGCATGGGCCAGAACAGCAGAGGAAAATCCTTGCTGATAAATTTATCACCTATCTGGGAGACGAGCAGGTAGGGAGGCAAACAGGAAATATCACGAGGCCTGCTTGTGGTAATATTTACATCCAAATCATCGTTAAATAATCATATTCATTGTAGATATCGTGGCAAACCGCCAGTAGACATTGTGTGTGTAAAGCCTCAACACCCCCAAATGCAATCGTTACGTCCTCCAAACGCCGCCCATGCTCTAATGCTAGTCCATGCGTCCGTCTGTAAACATGCCCTCATCCCATCCAGTTTATCAAATTCCACCGCCCAGTGATAAGTATGCTATGCGCAAGCCAAAGGTACCTGTGTCCACCAACCGGGCATCAAGCATGCCGGCCTCGCTTCCCTCCTCCGTTGCCGAAAGGATCCTTCCCCCCCAGGCTGCCAAGGTCGAATATCTCCTCAAAGTTCAACTTGCGCTTAGCTCCAGCCCTTTGGGCCAAATGTCCTGGCCCTCTGGGGCATGCTCGACTTGGGTTGTTCAAGCGGGCTTTGGACGGCCTTGTGGCCGTCATGGATGGGCCGTCGTGAGGTCTCGAGTCAGAAAGGTTGAGGGTGGCGATATTGGGATACGGATGCGCAGACTGGAACGTGAAATTGTCCTGGGAAGGGACCACAAGTGGTGTTGTTTCTTCAACAGTAGCAGTAGGAGGGATGCTTGGAGGTGCCGAGTCGGTTCGCATTTGGCTCATCTGCTGAGCAACAGTATTGGGGCGAGTGAGCTCGGGTGATGAAGATGTTTCTGCTTTGTCGATTTCGTCCTCGCTTTCGGTGTTTGGGGAGCTGCTTTCCCGACCATCAAGCCTCTCCTTAACCCATCTCCGGATCTTCAAGCCATCCCCATCGCCTGTTCCCGTAGTCTCCTTGTCCAGAAACGCCAGTATATCATATAGACAATCCTGATACCCATCGGCCCGAGCCTTCGATTGTGCGGCCGCAGAAGTCTTGTACAGTTTCGTAACGGATAGCGCCGCTGCCTTGAAAACGTCGAGTAGCTGCTCAGGGGATTCCTGCTGGGCAGACTGCTTGCCAGGGCCGGCAGTGATGCCCCGCATGTGTTCCATGATAGATACTGTGACAGGGAAAGGAGATAGAGAGCTGTACGGGCAAAGTTAGAAAGGTTCGGGAGCTTGGAGAGTTAATCGCCTCACCTGGTAGTCGCTAGGGTTGGGGCCGGTAGGCTTGGGAGCGGTATTTTGGCACCCAAGATGTCGTGAACAAACAGGATAGAAGGGGAGAAAAGTGCTTCCCCATGCACAAGAGACAAACAATTTGGATGCGGGTCGCTCAGGAAGAGCTATGCCTCCCAAGATATCGAGTTGTTGAATGAACCAAACGTTGGGTCACGGCGAAGGTTCGCCCAGTCATCTACTCAACGCCGCACAGAGCCTGAACGGCACTAACCGAGGGGGGTTTTGCACGTGGAGTGGGGGGCCGGCATGTCACGTGTTCCCCAAGCTATCGACGTCCTTTTCAAATTGGTGCTGGACAAGCTGAGGAGTTGCGACGTCCTGGTTGAGAGGGCTTCGAATTTCTGTGATAGATTCGCGGGCGAATTTTTCAGAGATAATTTCAGCCCTCTCATTGTTTTCGTTGCGATTTAACAGCTGCTCAGTGACGTCGTTGAAACCCTCGGATTATTCTTTCTTCCTTCAAGGATCGTGGGGCTGCTTTATGAGGTCCAGTCGATGACAGGGGTCGCACAGTGGCACTAGCCCCAAATCGTCCCCCTTCAAGGTGCCCGTCGAGAATCTACCCGCCGACACCTTCGAAAAAACATCTACACATTCTCCAAGTTACGAAGCGGCGTGATCCCCATCCCGACTTCAAATCCTCGTCGGAAACGTCCTTGGAAAGATACAAGCAGCACTTTGGATCACTTGCATTGGACTGCGCTTCTCTCTGCACCATCTCCACACGCGTCTCCTCGACGCCAGTCGCGTAAAGAGGTCCTACTCAAACTCGGTTCGCAATGGCGCCTCGCTCTCGAGCCAACGCCGTGGATACCGACGCGTCCATGTCAGACGCGCCGGAGCACCGCCAGGAGGAGGAAATGGTGAGTTTAACTATTGAATTGCATTTTGCTCTCCATTTGCGACGCGAGAGCTCTTTACTGATGGCCTGCTCAGGAAGTCGATGAAACTCCCGACTACACTGACACCGAGAACCCCAGCACCACTGCCAGCAGTGTCGTTGGGGAGCCTAATACAGATGGTCGAAAGCGCCGCACGGAGGTTAACCAACTACGTCGAAGCATTTTTGGAAAGAAACACGATCGCCTGGGCGAATCCAAGGTTCGAAGCCTCTTGGACAAGGCTGCAACTACCCATCAGTATGCTGACTTGTTATCCACAGGAAGATGACACCATTCGCCGATTCCGATACTTGCTTGGCCTCACCGATCTATTCCGTCACTTCATCGAGACGAATCCCGACCCAAAGATCCGCGATATCATGACCGAGATTGATCGACAAAATGCTGAGTCCGCCAAAGGCAAGAAGGGCGCTGGAAGGCAAGGAGGCGCCACGAGCGATAGACGCCGACGCACGGAAGCCGAAGAAGATGCCGAACTTTTGAAGGACGAGAAGCATGGTGGTTCTGCCGAGACTGTTTTCCGAGAGTCGCCCCCCTTCATTCAGGGTACCATGCGCGACTACCAGATTGCTGGTCTCAATTGGTTGATCTCCCTCCACGAGAACGGTATCTCTGGTATTCTCGCCGATGAAATGGGTCTTGGAAAGACGCTCCAAACAATTTCTTTCCTCGGCTACCTGCGACATATTGTTGATATCACCGGGCCACACTTGGTCATCGTACCCAAGTCTACTCTCGACAACTGGAAGCGAGAGTTTGCCAAATGGACCCCAGAGGTGGATGTTCTGGTGCTGCAGGGAGCAAAGGAGGAGCGACACAACCTGATTAACGATCGCCTTGTGGATGAGAAGTTTGATGTTTGCATCACCAGCTACGAGATGGTGCTCCGAGAGAAGGCGCACCTGAAGAAGTTTGCTTGGGAGTACATCATCATCGATGAGGTTTGTCTCTCTTCGCAAAGTGAATGCAACTATACTAAACAGCATTTAGGCGCATCGAATCAAGAACGAGGAGTCTTCATTGTCGCAAGTGATCCGACTCTTCTCGTCCCGAAACCGACTCCTCATCACAGGTACTCCACTGCAAAACAACCTCCACGAGCTGTGGGCACTTCTCAACTTCTTGCTGCCCGACGTTTTTGGCGACTCTGAGGCTTTCGATCAGTGGTTCTCAGGCCAGGACCGGGATCAAGACACTGTTGTTCAACAACTCCACAAGGTCCTTCGACCCTTCCTGCTCCGTCGCGTGAAGAGCGATGTTGAAAAGAGCTTGCTGCCAAAGAAGGAAGTCAACGTCTATCTAGGCATGTCGGAGATGCAGGTTAAGTGGTATCAGAAGATCCTTGAGAAGGATATCGACGCGGTCAACGGAGCTGGTGGCAAGCGGGAGTCCAAGACCCGACTGCTCAACATTGTGATGCAGCTTCGGAAGTGCTGCAACCACCCTTACTTGTTTGAAGGAGCTGAGCCTGGCCCCCCATACACCACCGACGAGCATCTTGTGTACAATGCGGGCAAGATGGCCGTCCTTGATAAGCTCCTCAACAGACTCCAGAAGCAAGGTAGCCGTGTTCTCATCTTCTCACAGATGAGCCGACTGCTTGACATTCTTGAAGATTACTGTGTCTTCCGCGAGTACAAGTATTGTCGTATCGACGGTGGCACGGCGCATGAAGACCGCATCGCAGCCATCGACGAGTACAACAAGCCTGGCTCAGAGAAGTTCATCTTCCTCCTCACAACCCGAGCTGGTGGTCTGGGCATCAACCTGACAACCGCCGATATTGTCATTCTCTATGACAGTGATTGGAACCCTCAGGCAGATCTGCAGGCCATGGACCGAGCGCACCGAATCGGCCAGACCAAGCAGGTTGTTGTGTACAGGTTCGTCACGGACAATGCTATCGAGGAGAAGGTTTTGGAGAGAGCTGCACAGAAGCTCCGCCTGGACCAGCTTGTCATTCAGCAAGGCCGTGCTCAAACTGCCGCCAAGGCTGCTGCGAACAAGGACGAACTTCTGTCGATGATTCAACACGGAGCTGAGAAGGTGTTCCAATCTAAGGGACCTACTGGTAACATGGCTTCCAAGGATGGTGAAATAGGTGACGACGACATCGATGAGATCTTATCTCGAGGCGAAAACCGAACCAAGGAGCTCAATGCCAAATATGAGAAGCTCGGTATCGATGATCTACAAAAATTCACCTCGGAGTCGGCTTACGAGTGGAACGGAGAGAACTTTGCCAACACCAAGAAGAACATTAACATGACCTGGATCAACCCTGCCAAGCGAGAACGCAAGGAACAGTCGTATTCGATGGATAAGTACTTCCGACAGACCATGTACCCCAACCCGAAGGCGGATGCGAAGCCCAAGGCGCCTCGAGCACCGAAGCAAGTTCCAGTACACGATTACCAGTTCTACCCACCACGTCTGCGGGATCTTCAGGACAGAGAGACTGCATACTACCGAAAGGAGATTGGCTATAAGGTGCCTCTGCCAGATGGTGATGATGACAACCTGTCGGAGCGAGAGGTCGAGAGAGCTCTCGACCAGCAAGAGATCGACAACGCCACCCCCCTGACCGAGGAAGAGCGTGATGAAAAGGAGAAGCTATCGTTGCAAGGATTTGGAGATTGGAACCGACGTGACTTCCAACAGTTTGTCAACGGATCTGGCAAATACGGCAGAACCGCCTACGAAGGCATCGCCAAAGAGGTTGACAGCAAGTCTGCGGCCGAAATCAAGGCCTATGCCAAGGTCTTTTGGCAGCGGTACACCGAGATTGCAGACTATCCCAAGTACATGAAGACGATCGAGGATGGCGAGGAACGAACCCGACGTCTTGGACACCACCAGAAGCTCCTGAGGAAGAAGATGCAGCAGTACAGAGTTCCCCTACAGCAGCTCAAGATCAACTACTCTGTGTCCACAACCAACAAGAAGGTCTACACGGAAGAGGAAGATCGCTTCCTCCTGGTCCTGCTCGATCGATATGGAATCGACTCGGAAGGCCTGTACGAGAAGATGCGGGATGACATCCGCGAATCTCCCTTGTTCAAATTCGACTGGTTCTTCCTTAGCCGAACGCCTATTGAGCTTTCCAGACGCTGCACTACTCTGATTACGACCATCGTCAAGGAATTCGAAGATGTTCCTGCCCGTGGTTCTAATGGAGTGAACGGAAAGGCTAAGCGAGAGCCCGATGATGAGAATGATGAGGACAGCATTCTTGGAATGGCCCCTGCCAAGAAGAAGGCCAAGAACGGTGTCAAGGTATGCATGATGGAGCTTTCTTGCCATTGATATGCTGCTAAAAAAATCTACAGAACAAAGCCCTCGACAACGTCAAGTCGGTTAAGTCGAGCAAGAATAGCTCGGCCACGCCATCAAGAGCATCCAGCGTGGCATCCACCGCGTCTAATGCAGGAGGCTCTACCAAGGGCAAGAAGGGTAGAAAGAAGTAAACAAAATGGCATGGAGCCTTTGGGTTGATTGATAGGTATGCTTGGTCGGTCAGGCGGATAGATCTTTTTTGGCGTTTGGTTGCACTTCAGGGCCTTACTTTGCTCATGTCAGTATTTGGTGTGTCTGGCACGACGAACTGTACCAGGATTCAAGGAGGTATGATAGATACCTCGATTAACGATGATGCCTCAAGGCTGGGGCGAAGGGAGCGAGGACGGCGAGCGGGTTGAGTGTTAAATAGTTGTTTGAGAGCAAAAGAACTATGTCTAGATGCCTGTACTGCCTGGTGTCTAACCGGCGCGCCGTGAGGTCTACTGCGAAGTCATGCCAGCGTAAAGACGATGCCATGTCGCGATGTACATGAATTCTTCAAGAGGGACTACCTAGCCATCTGGGCGTATCCCAATCCCCAAGTCGTAGATACGTCATCAAATGGTGCAATTTCGACCTGTTCCCTAAGCCCCCTGGAGAGATGGTAACAATTACAAGCCCCTTTGTCTTCCTCTCTCCCCTACACACTCCCGTTTCCATCCATCCATCCATCCATTCATCAATCCCCTCCCGTTTAATTTTTTGCCCCTTGAACAAAAAAACAAGGATTTGTTTGTCCCCCAAAACGCCGTACTATGCAAGCACACAGGAAAAGAAGGCATCTACTGCATTCGGTTCAACCGCTCCCTCTCGACCTCGTAGTTGAAGTCGAAGTAGCCCTTGTCGAAGTGGTGAACTCGTACGTAGCCGTCCTCTCCGCCGCTTGCGTAGCTCTTGCCGGTGGGGTCGGCGGCGACGGTGTTGAGGGGACCGAAGTGGCCTCGCACACGGCCGATCTCGTCCTCGAAGATCTTGTGGTAGAAGCGGGCCTCGAACTTACCCTGGCGGGCAGAGGTTCGGGTGACGTCCATGGCGGCCTGACCACCACCGAGGATGACGAATTCCTTCTTGGGGGTAATGGTGGCACTGTTAAGAGGAGTGTCGGCAGTGTAGGTCTTAAGGACCTCGAGGTCGCGGGCGGAGATAAGCTTGGAGAGGTCAATATCTGTTTGGGCCGTAAGCGGAGGGAGCCTACCTTGGCAGTCTTGTCCTTGCACGCGGTGATAAAGTAGGTTCGGTCGGGAGACCACTGGAGGTCGACGATGGGCTGGTTAAGCTCATGGACGGGGACGTTGTCCAGCAGGTCACCGGTCTTGGCGTCGTATCGGCTCACGCTGCCATCCTCGTGGCCGGCAATGATATACTTGCTCAGGGCGCTCCAGCCAGCGACGGTGGCCTTGCTCTCGTCGCAGACGATGGTCAGGACCTTCTCGTCACTCTGCTCGGCGTTGACGTCGGGGTTGATGTCGACGACGACAATGTTGGAGAGGTAACCCATACGCTTCTCGGTGACACCCAGCAGCTTGGTGCCGTCCTCGTTGAACTCGACTCGCTTGACGGCGGTGGGGAACTCCCAGGTCTTGATGAGGCGGCCAGTCTTGACCTCCCAGAGGCGGATGGTGTTGTCGGCGGAGCCCGAGGCGATCATGGTCGAGGTAGGCTCGACGTCGACAGTCCAGATGGCACCGACATGGCCGTGGTAGGTTCCGAGACGTTCGCCGTTGTGAGAGAACCAGGCGCAGATCTGCTGGTCCTTGGCGACGGAGAAGATGAGGTCGCCATCGAGGTTGTATCTGGGGGGTGGTCGATGATGTTAGCCGGGGGGTTCTGAGTGGTATTCCAAGCTATTTAAGGAACTAGGACATTTCATGTTCCACGTTCCCTCTTCCCCTCTTTGCTGAAGATTTGTCGCCCAAGAGTGATGAAGAAGCAGATGTTTGACGTACTTAATCTGGGTGAGCGCACGCTCGTGCCCGGCAAGAAGAATGGGCCGCATGATGTCGTTATCTGAGGGGCTCGGAGGGGTTGATGGCGGAGGCAAGTTCGGAAAGGTTGATTATATGGCGAGGGCTTTCGCGATGGAATTTTTGGCGGTTGTGCGTTTTGGTGGGGCACAAATCCCCCCTCCTCTCGCGGGGGCACAGGACTTTTACTTTGTTGGGCTAGTTGCGGTGCGGATATCGAGGCTGTGCCTGACTCCGGGTGCCAAGTTTGGGGTTTGCCATGTTCAACACCTTGGTTGCCTATTATTCGAGAGATAGTGACGCCCGTGATAGATTCATCCATGGACTATTGAGTCATCTCAAGGATTCAAGAGTCATATTATGAGTCCTTCTTGTCAGATATTCCAGAAAGTGGAATGATAGCATGACTTTGTTGACGTCGAATCTCGCCTGGTGGCGGCTCGTCCTGAGGCATCAACCATTTACTCGCCCGATTTCTTGGAAACCACTCTGCACTTTCTCTCTGTGTAAGAGGCCAGACTGACGCCATCTCCAACGTGAGGCGAAACTGAACCTTCAGCCCTCCAGTTTGATCCATTGTTGATCCTGGAAGAAACTGCTGGCTCTTGACGACTGAGTCACATCCACTCGCTGACGCTTACATCTCTCTCGCCCTGTCTCACCTTTTGGAGGGGGATCACACGACCAACAGCGTCGACGGTTGGAATCCGTCGAAGATGGAGGAGTACCATGAAGATCTGAACTTGGTCGTCTGTTCCTTGCAACACTAGGCCTAATTCTCTGTCTTGCTTGCGATCCCTACCTGTACGATATTGTCAGATTACGTTCGAGACCATTGGCAGCCAGGCGTTTTCCTCTACTCTTTCGTTCTCTTCTCACCTTCCTAGAACAACATCTTTGTTGCACAACCGGCATTGGATACACTCTCCGACATAGGCCATTCCTGTTTAATCGTACGGACGTATGGAGATTTTTCGGCATCTCATACTAGGTCGGCACATAGGTATGCATCTACGACATCTGATATATACCACCAGTTGATCATGGCCGGGGTCAAGCTCCGTTACGCCGCGTCGGGATCGACTGTGGATGTATGCCGAAGGGTCCCGAGATGCTCTTCATCTTCGATATTGTTAACTCTTCAGCACCTACGGCACAGCAGCCGACGGCCACACCAAGCCGAACCTGCAATAGCCGGGCCCCGTTGGACGCACCACTCACACCCGCAAACTCTGGCTCACAGTCACATTTTCACCCACCCACAGGCGCCCTCACGCACAAAGTCGTCAAGGCAAAGTCGTCCCCACACGTGTTCGGGCGTCTCCCCCGTGTCGCCCGTGTCGGCCTTGGGCGCCACTATTCCAACTGCCCCTCCCCCTCGTCCAGCAGCCCACTTCATATACGCTGACTGTCTCTCGGACAACAGCCGACGATTGAACTTTGCTTCAGTGTCTGTCGCTGGTCCTTGTTCTTCTCCCTCTGTTCGCCGAGTCTTGCATCCATTGTCTGACCAGAGACGGAACTTCTCCTCGACTACCGCCACAATGGTTGCTACCAAGATCGACGGCACTGCCATCGCAAAGTCCATCCGTGAGCGGCTGTGTGCCGAAGTCGGGGCTAAGCAAAAGCTCAACCCCAGATACCAGCCCTGCCTCAAGATCATCCAAGGTGTGTCAAGGTCACTTGTGCTACTCCCGTCCTCGCCAATTGCTCAATGCTGACTTAATTCGTCCAGTTGGTGATCGCTCTGACTCTTGTCCGTGATACCCTGCCCCGCCATCGCAACTCGATGATCTTTCTCACTGACCCCGCCTAGCTACCTATGTTCGCATGAAGCTCAAGGCCGCCGCAGAGGTGAGTCAGGCTGATGGCACCTGTGTAACTCAATCATTGACTCACTGGTAATAGGCTGGCATTGATAGCAAGTTGCTTCACTACCCAGAGTCTATCACAGAGGCTGAGCTGCTGGACCACATCCGTCAGCTGAACAATGATCCTGTTGTCCATGGCATCCTAGTCCAGCTGCCTCTTCCCAGTCACATCTCCGAGTATACTGTCACATCCTTTGTGGCAGACGAGAAGGATGTCGACGGTTTTGGCACCAGAAACATTGGAGAGCTTGCCAAGCGCGGCGGCAAGCCTCTCTTTGTGCCATGCACCCCCAAGGGTGTCATGATCCTGCTCAAGGAGACCGGTGTCGACCTCAAGGGCAAGAACGCCGTTGTCCTTGGACGAAGTGACATCGTCGGAAGCCCTGTGAGCTACCTGTTGAGAAACGCCGACGCCACTGTCACTGTCTGCCACTCCAAGACTCAGGGCTTGGAGAACTACATCAAGAACGCCGATGTCGTCGTTGCCGCCATCGGCCAGCCTCAGTTCGTCCAGGGTAACTGGGTGAAGCCTGGCGCTGTTGTTATTGACGTCGGAACAAACTTCCTGCCAGATTCCACAAAGAAGTCCGGATACCGACTTGTCGGTGACGTCGATTTCGCCGCTGCCTCTGAGGTTGCTTCGGCCATTACCCCCGTTCCCGGTGGTGTTGGGCCCATGACGGTTGCCATGCTCATGCAGAACGTTATTGATGCCACAACATGGTACTTTGAGTCTCAGAAGCTCAGGAAGACCATTCCCCTACCCCTGAAGCTCGAGGACCCTGTTCCTTCTGATATCGCCGTTTCGCGATCCCAGACCCCCAAGCAGATTACTCGCATTGCCGCCGAAGTTGGCATTGCTCCCCACGAGCTTGAGCCCTATGGCGCGTACAAAGCCAAGGTTGATCTCAGCCTGCTCAAGAGACTCGAGCACCGAAAGAACGGTCGCTATGTGGTAGTCACCGGTATCACCCCTACGCCCTTGGGAGAGGGCAAGTCTACCACAACCATGGGTCTGGCCCAGGCTCTGGGAGCTCATGTTGGCCGGTTGACGTTTGCCAACGTGCGACAGCCCAGCCAAGGCCCTACCTTTGGCATCAAGGGAGGCGCTGCTGGAGGAGGCTACAGCCAAGTCATTCCTATGGACGAGTTCAATATGCATCTTACTGGTGATATCCACGCCATCACTGCCGCCAACAACCTCCTCGCGGCTGCGATTGAGACTCGTATTTTCCACGAGAACACCCAGAAGGACGGTCCCCTGTACCGACGACTGGTACCGGTCAAGAACGGTCAGAGGAAGTTTGCCCCTGTCATGTTCCGCCGGCTGAAGAAGCTTGGCATTGACAAGACCAACCCCGACGATTTGACTGAGGATGAGATCCACAGATTCGCTCGTCTGGACATTGATCCTGAGACCATCACCTGGAGGCGAGTCCTCGATGTCAACGACCGTCACCTTCGTGGAGTCACGGTCGGAATTGCCCCAACTGAGAAGGGACAGACTCGAGAGACTGGCTTTGACATTACTGTTGCCAGTGAGTGCATGGCTATCCTTGCTCTCAGCAACAGCTTGGCCGAGATGCGAGAGCGCCTCGGTCGAATGGTGGTTGCCACTTCACGAAGCGGTGACCCCGTTACTTGTGATGATATCGGTGCTGGCGGTGCTCTCACTGCCCTCATGAAGGATGCCATCAAGCCCAACCTTATGCAGACACTGGAGGGCACTCCTGTCTTTGTCCATGCTGGCCCCTTCGCCAACATCAGCATCGGCCAGAGCTCTATCCTGGCTGACAAGCTTGCCCTCAAGCTTGCAGGTACTGAGCCTGATGAGGACCACAGCGAGAAGGCTGGCTTTGTTGTTACTGAGGCCGGTTTCGACTTCACCATGGGCGGTGAGCGATTCTTCAACATCAAGTGCCGTACTTCTGGCTTGGTTCCGGACGTTGTCGTGGTTGTGGCCACTGTCCGAGCCCTCAAGGTTCACGGCGGCGGTCCTCCTATCGCTCCTGGCGCTGCTCTCAGCGCTGTGTATAAGGAGGAGAACGTCGACATCCTTCGTGCTGGCTGTGTGAACCTGAAGAAGCACATTGCCAACGCCAAGTCCTTTGGCATCCCTGTCGTTGTTGCCATCAACAAGTTCTCGACTGACACTGACGCCGAGATCGCTGTCATCCGGGAGGAGGCCATTGCTGCCGGTGCTGAGGATGCCATCCTGTCCAACCACTGGGCTGAGGGAGGCAAGGGCGCCGTTGACCTCGCCAACGGTGTCATTGCCGCTGCCGAGAAGCCCAAGGAGCTCAAGCTCACCTATGACCTGGAGGGTACTGTGCAGGACCGCATCACGGCCATCGGTCAGAAGATGTACGGTGCTGAGAAGGTCGAGTTCAGCGAGCTCGCCCAGAAGAAGGTGGACACGTACACTCGCCAAGGCTATGGAAACCTGCCCATCTGTGTGGCCAAGACGCAGTACTCGCTCTCTCACGACCCTGACCTGAAGGGTGCCCCTACCGGCTTCACGGTTCCCATCCGTGATGTCCGGATGGCTGCTGGAGCAGGATATCTGTAAGTTTCCCTTGCTCAGTAATGAATGTATTATCACTAACAAGCGTCTAGGTATGCCCTGGCTGCCGATATTCAGACCATTCCTGGTCTCCCTACGGCCCCTGGCTACCTCAACGTCGATGTCGACGTCGAGACTGGTGAAATTGACGGCCTTTTTTAGAAGACATGACTACTATACACTGGCATGAATACGGTATTGTACCCTCAACTCAACGTGGGATTATGGACTGGAAGGCGAAACTTTAGACGTGGCATTTCAACACATGGTGCGGGACGGGACGGGACTGGCGAAGAAATAAACTGTGTCAATATTGGCGATACCTAAATTTTAACATTTCCGCTCATTGTGTCTGTACGTGATTGTCTAGTCAGGGTGAATAGGGGTTCGATCCTAGAATTCGCCATATCCCTTCTCGTCATTCGCATGTTCATATTCGCCACTGGTGTACATCCTCGTAGATTTTATTGTCAGGTTTTCTCGTTATAGCATATCACATATGAATGGTGGCAACTTGAAATTTGTTAGCAGCTCATTTCATTTTTCTGATAGCAAATCTCGAGTTTAGTCCCCATTGTCATGACCCTTTTCCGTTACCGTTGACCCTTGATAGCCCTCATGTTTACCAATCCTTCTTTGCCCTCCATGTAGATTTCCCTTCCCCCGTATCTCAGTGTCTATTTCCCACTGCCCAAACCTCCTCTCAGCGACTGCTCCATCGGTAATCGACAGCTCGACTTTCAAACCGCCGCCTTGTTCTTGCTGGGCTCCTCAAGGGTAAGAGTATGTTCCCCACGAGTTGGAACGTTGGGAACTTGAACGACATCTGTGTCCAGCCGCGTGAAGAATGAAGCAGCGCTCGGGATGGGCTCGTGCTTGTCCCCAATCATGTCCTTCATAAAGACGTCGATGTCTGACATCTCATCAAAGAATTGGTAGACACACACCGCCTTCTCCTGAGGGAACCGCTGGACGCATCCGATGACCTTTTTCTCCAAACCTGGCGTCCAGAACTTCTCGCAGAAGATGATTCTCGAGGCGCCGGTCAGACTCAGACCGGGGCCGGCAACATGTGCATCCAGGAGGAGGACGCGGCAGCCTTCGGCATTCTCAATGTCGAAAAGAAGCTCGCCTCTCTCTTTCTCCCCGTCGGTTACGCTCAAGACGTCGAGGAGCTTGGCCTTTTTTGGCCACATCGACAGGCCGGTTCAGAGCGTCTGCGTTGGTCGCCCTCGCGTTGGCATGGACCGAGCCGTCGTAGCGAATAGTC
This sequence comes from Fusarium neocosmosporiellum, assembly GCA_006518225.1. Lineage (NCBI taxonomy): Eukaryota > Fungi > Ascomycota > Sordariomycetes > Hypocreales > Nectriaceae > Fusarium > Fusarium neocosmosporiellum. The sequence goes on along the minus strand of SSHR01001570.1, from coordinate 2,643 downwards.
CGAGGGTTTCTGCTCAAGTTGTCACCGAGCTCATGGCAGATTGCGTGGAAGATGATGTCCAGAAACAGAACCGAGGTCGAAGCGACAATGACTTTTTCGTCCTGGTGCTGGCGCAGGAGCTCGGTAACCTTCGATGCGATGGCACGTACTCGAGGGGACATGAGCTCGTCCTCCTCCATGGAATAGGCGTACTTCCTCCATCCTATGGTCCACTTCGAGTTTGAGCGCTTTGTTCCCTGTCCTGAGTTGTTCGTGAGGTGTTGCTGGTCACCATTATGATCTTCCCCCTCATCCATGACCAAGTCGTTGTGAATGTCGTCGTGAATGTCGTCGTGGCTCTTGAAGCCGTCGTCCTGGTAGGCAGAATCCTCAGCGACCTTGAGGTCATCGCTACAGACGGCAAACTCGCTACCCAGAAGCTCAGGGGTATAGAAGGGGGCGTCATTGTCGCCTACAGACTCGAAATCGTCATAATACAGTCCCAGCCGAAGAAAGAAACGCCCCTTGTTGAAAGTACAAGGCTGGGAATGCCAGTACTTCTTGAACCGGGCAAGTTCATCAACTGTTAGAGAGTCTAGCTTGGCTTGCCCGTCGATAACGCGTTGTTGTTGACGAATCTCCAGCTGCTTCCAGACGTCCTCGGGCCAGGGGCCATACAGAGACTGACCAAGGAGTGATGAGTCGCTGGAGTTACACTTCTCCATGTGTGCGCTGTCGTCAATAGTCTAGCTAAGCTCAAAGCAGCCGTCAAGGAAGAAGTTGAGCTTCTCCATCACATCCATCTCAAACTCGGCAAAGGGATCCGTCAGGCCCTCGCCCATTCCAATGCCGATGGTGGAGCGGCTGCAGAGAGCTGGGTGGTTGGCGAGCTGCTGTGCCTTTTTGAGGATTGCCAGTCCAGGCCTGACAGTCTTTGGGTCCTTGATGAGCTTCATTCCTTCCAGCACCAGAAAGGTAATCTTCAGGTACATGAGACGATCTTGTGGCTTGGATTGCACTGTGACTTGCATTATCCGGTCGGGCAGGCTCGGTAGTGATCTAGGACGGCTGATGATTTGTCCCATGAAGTAGCGTGAGAGCATGTTCCGGATGACACCTGCTGGCATCGAGCCGTTACCGTCGGCAGAGGTTGGTGGGGCCGTCTTGAATATCTCGTCAGACTTGTCCATGTTCTGAATCGGGCTACCAGGAAGTATCATGGACTGTCCGGTCAGATCCCGCCAGGAGCTCTTCATGGGTGTCCCAGAGAGCAAGAACGCGTGGTGATACTCGAGCGAACGCACAGCAGCGTTGAGCAGAGTGTTTTCATTGTGGGCGTCGTGTGACTCGTCCAGGATCAAGACCGCGATATTCCGGTTGATACTCTTGCATAGCTCAGAATGGAGCGGAAGACTGGGACGCACCATCTTTCGGTTGGGAACGCGTTTCTTTGCCACCTGGATATCGAAGGCGTGAATCGTGTCGCAGAAGCTCACGAATTCCTGGCGATCTACGAATGTCTTGATTAGAAAGGAGGTAGAGCAGATGACAACTTCAAATTGCAAAAGCTGCTCAACCCAGATGTCTGTGCTGTCGAGAATGACGCAAGACGGTCGAGCATCCTGGAGAATAATTAGCACCATAAAAATCCATTACCGACGGGAAGCACTCATACCTTCTTGGAGTGCTTCCTGATTTCAGACCACCATCGAAAGACACTCTCAGGGGAACAAACAACGAAGACAAACCCACAGCGTGGCAGCATCTGCTTTCGCTTGATCAGAGTAGCTGTCAGCGCCGTGAGAGACTTGCCCATGCCGGCTTCATCGCAAAGGAAGGCCCCCTTGAACATGCCCTCGGTCGATTGCAGGAGCTTCGTGACGCCTACGGCCTGCCATGGTTTGAGCTCGGTCTGGAGACGGGGCAGAAGCGTCGGCCCAGTGTCGGAGGCAGTGAGATGGCTCTACACAGGGGGTAAGACCATTAGCACAGGGGTCTAGGTAACCGATCAACTGGAAAGGGATACATACAAGGGCTTGGAGGAACCCTGGAGACATCAGGAGGTCAAGGAAGTGCGCAGATGTCTCGCCAATTCCGACCATCATCGGCTGGGGGTTATCAGATTTGCGGGCCACCAACTGCTGCGACCGAGAGCCGTCGTCACTGGCTTCCTCATGCTTGCTAGACCCAGCGGCAGCCTCACTCTGGTCTCCCCTCGCCTCTCGCTCGTTGCGTCGGTTCTGCTCGGCCCTGGCGTTTTCGGCCTCGATATCAAACATGTATCGGTCAGGTTGAAAAAGGTCTGCTCTCATGAAATCGTAATCCCGGGCACGTCTTTTAAGGCGCTCGACGCCCTCATACAGAGGGCGGAAGAGGCGATCATACGCCTCCTCGATTTTGCGACGGGAAGCAGGCATCCTGAGCCTCGTCCAACTGTTAACGATGGGTTGGGGAAGAGCACAGTTGGGGTGTGTGAGCTGATTGCTGGTGGAAGAATGACCTTGGTGTTGTTGAACTGGGAAGAGATGGGTAGGAACAGGTACTCGCTCTGTAGATACCGGTATAAAGAGCAAAGTAGTAGTTCCTGCTGTGGAATGGGAACGTATTGGGATTGAATAGAGAAAAGATAGAGGATGTTGGAGGGTGGAGGGTGGAGGGTGGAGG
>SSHR01001569.1:0-12022 GCA_006518225.1 Fusarium neocosmosporiellum | reverse complement strand
ACCAGCCCTTGCCCAGCTGGCGGCTTTGAATCTCTGCCGCCAGCTGGGCAAGGGCTGGTGCTATTGAGATGGAACAAGCCACAGGTTGCACAGAGGAGCCAAGTGCCGCAGCTGGAGGGTACTGCACCCGCAGGTTAATAATGGCATTGCAGGTAATCCAGTCATAAAGATGTCCTCAGGGACCTTTTTTTTTTGGTGGTGTTTCTCGACCGTGCCGTTTTCCGTGGTACCTACCCATCCGGGACTAGCGGCTCTGTCTGAGGGACGTCCGGTGGGGCCGTGGGCCGTGGCTTCCCTGTGCGCGGCGTGCGTGCGGTTCTGTGGGCCCGCAGTCGCGGGACCTTTTGGCGGGAAGGTGGCCGGGGGTTCCCAAACGGCCCTTTCCAGTTTTGAACCTGCGACTTGGCTTGGGACCTGCCAGGTCAAGCCATCCGCATGCCATGGCCATGAGTTGTGCTTGCCTTCTTGGCCCGGGTTCGGGTTCAATGTCTCTCGATCAAGTCGTATTACGCCCCATCACTACTTCTCCTCCTCTTCCTCCTACCCCCCTCAGCCTTGCGCACCTCGGAGATCCGCTGTCTCAAACCCCTAGGGCTGCTACTGATCGACATCCAGCGCGGAAGTGCGGCGCAAAGCTCGTCATTGCCTATCGGCGAAACCCTACCTGCCCGTACCGTACCCTTCCTGCGCGCTTGCGGTTGCGCCTCGACCCTTCAAGGTGCGGATCGCATCACAATCCCAGGTTCCTAAACCCAATCACGGCCCCGTCGCATCAGATCCCCCAATGTGACTAACTCGAACGTCGTTTTTAGGCGAATCTCAAAGTCCAGCGCTCTGCGGCAGCCTCATCTCGCCACCCTGCGCCGGTGCTTTGGTCCACATCCACACCCTCAACGTCGCTTTCCCTTCTGCGAGGGACCCCCCCAGTCCCAGTCCCTTCCTTTCTCCATCCTCTCACCTCTCCTGACGGTGATTCCTCCCTCTCCACTCCCTCCCGGCTCTGCGTGGGCCCTTTTGGAAACGGCTGACGTCGCCTTGTGGTGGCCGTTGCCCTGACCTTCGATCCTAGCCCCCCGAACAAAAGAGCCGCCGCGCTTCCATTCCTCTTCCATCCCCCGTCGAAGCCAAACGGAGACTCGCCCTGGCGCCGGCACCGACAGGCCTGAATCCAGCAGCACACCGTTCTACTCTACTCTGCTCACGCCCCCGTTCGATCCAACGATCCTCAAACATTCTCAGCCCCCTGCGCCCTCGGTCCCGGGACGTCTTCCATGACGGATGCTCGTCTCCTCGGGTCCACGCTGACTATCCTCGTGTCGTCTGCCTTCTTCTGTTGGCTCGCTCGCTTTCCTCCTCCAACATCTCTCTCCACAAATCTCCAGAGCGGGTCGGAATGATCAACCTTCTCAGTCTGCCGCCCTCTACGGAGACTCCTGCGGCCAATGTTGGTTGAGCTCACGCCCCAGACTTCTCATCCGCCATTCCCGCTCCGTGTCGGCCGGTCGCGAGACCCTCTCGAGCCTCATATATAAGCCTGGCCTCCCCCATGGAACCCCGTAGGGTGTCGCTCGACGACGATGGATCATCCACGATCGCTCCTGCGTCGCCGCCTCTCAGGCGGCGTGTCTCGATGGAAGAGGATCTCTACTACCAGCGTATCATGACAAGCCCGCGCCGACCCTCACAGCCGCCCCCGTACCAGCGAGATCCGCCTACGTCAACTACAGATCGTTCAGCAAAGGGGAAACGCCTCGCGAGCGGTGGGGGCGGCCAGAGTCAAGATGGCCCAGATACAGCAAAGCAAAAGGAACCACTGCCCGACTACAAGAGCTACATATCCCTCGAGGGCGTCTTTGACAAGAAACACGAGATCGAGAATACAATAAAGAGGGCCGAGGATCGTCAATGGCATCCCGTCTATGTCACACTCAACGGGACCGCACTCAGCATTTACGGGGCGAAGAAGGCTTGGGGATGGGGAAGGACTCGCGATGACGGACCATCAATCGACCCAGACAACCCTCCATGGATGAAAAAGGGCAAGCTTGAAAAGACTTACAGCCTACTCTACGCGGATGTCGGTATCGCCGCCGACTATAAGAAGTAAGCTATTCTGTCTCGTGACCAGGTGGTGGTGCAATTCATGTTCGTATACTAATATCGTTCAGGCGACGATATACCATCCGTGTCCGCGCAGAGACAGACCAATTTCTCCTGTGCTGCGTTGAACTGGGTACCTTTATCAAGTGGCTCGAAGGACTATTTGCCGCCATCGACATTGCTCTCCCTCTAGAGGACCGAGACTTTCCCCGTGACATGTCCATCCCCCGGATTCAACGGATTCGCTGGTTTCATGGACAGGCCCCAACCGCCACTGCCATCGACCTTTCGGAGTTGGGTATCGAAGAACCTCCTGAGGAAGTCTCGGAGAACCCAGATGAGGAACGTCTGTCAACAACACGTACGGTTGTGGCGCCAGACTCTCAAACCAGAGTAGAGCCGGAGCTCGCGGTTGATGGGGATGAGGAAGAAATAGCAGAGCCGCCTCCGCGAATAGACCCCATCCGCCGTCTCAGCACGACGTCATACAACAACCTAGGTATCGACCCTGTCGATGGCAAATGGATCCCGGAACATCGGTGGTCAAGTGCCCACGACATGTTGTACGCCAAGCTATGCTACAGCAACCTCTTGTTCAGGAGCCCCCGCAAATCTCCATACATCATCAGCAAGGGGAAGAAGTGGTACGTTGATTGGACGACAGGCCGCATGGTCAGGGTTCTGCCACCAGCGTACGGAGAGATCGACTATTTTGGAGCTTGGCAAACAGTTCATACCGAAAACAGGAGAATATAGACCGGCCGATCATGGACACGCATACGAACTTTCCCTATAAGACTTGGACCATCAGATTCTCAGATCTCGATACACTCGACTACATGACAAACCAACACATCACCTCCAAGGGACCAGTCACATCCCAACATCACACAACACAGCAACCTTACCTCCCGACCATACCTCATCTACATTTTAGAGCCGACGATGAACTCACACGACACGGGATTAAAGACTTACAGGGCACGGCGCTCACCATCTCTTTTCTTTGATGATTGTACATACTTTGCATATCCGGCGCATTCAGGGGTTGCATAAGCCAACGGTGGCAAAGACTTATGATCATGGGCCGGAGTTTTAGTTGTTTTGTGTCATTTTGGTTAAAGCTCTTTTCGCAGTGCATGGCATGGGGGTGATACTGCCCATGGATATTGTACATGATTTTGTATATACACGACTTTCACTAGCACGCAGTCGCCATTGACCGTTGTGTTGCTTGTACATAGGTATGAGAAATATCAGGATATAGTTCCTCGTAATGAAATGACTGCTCGTTTGTAGACATTGATTCGTAAGTAAACGCCGGTATACAAGATGAAAAGTATGGTATCATATGAATGTGTCGCCTCCCAAGGACCCCTCGATATATCCCATTCCACCGCCACGGCCAGTCATGTCGCAGCAGCCTTATAACGTTCCAATTGCTCCACAGTGCCCTTTTCTCACCCCTTACTCTCCATCCACTACGTTGTCGTCGTCGGTGGTGGTGGTGGTGGTGGTGGTGGTGGTGGGCTAGCACCACCACTCGCCGCTTCGACAGCCGCGATACCCTCCCTCGTCTCGGCGGCCACCTCATCGACGAGCGGCCGCAGGGCGTCATTTGCGCCTTGCACGTCGGGGACGACGGCCTCGAGGGCCTCGAGCAACAAGCGGATCTCGTCGCGCTGCCGCCGGACCTCATCGTGCAGCAGGGCGTTTTGCGACTGCGTCGTCTGGAGGCGCGCGTTGAGCTGCGACTGGTGCGCCGTGAGGGAGGGCGTCATGTGGGCGGCGAGGATGGCGGATGGGGGGAGGAGGTGAGGTCTTGAGTATAACATGTTAGTTGGAGGAGGTTAAAAGAGGGAAGGAGGAGGAGGGGACGTACGGTGTTGGTTGTGTTTCTGATGATGATTCGGCGCGTCGGCGGGAGGCGTCGCTTATGAGGCTCTCTAGGTCATTGAGCTTTGGCACAACTTGCCTGGTAACAAGTATACTCTCGAATTCTTTCTATCCTCAGTGTCAGCGACAAGTCACTGCTTTTCACACAAAGGAACAAGCGCACTTCGCACTTCTCCCCTAGCTTCTCAACCATCTGACCCTGCACCTGCCTCAGCACGCCCTCTGCCCTCTTTGCGACGGTCGGATAGCATCCCGCGACGTTTTCCCATCCAAGCTTGCCGAGCGTTTTGCGGAGGGAGCGCGAGTAGAGCTCCTGCAGTCGCGCGGCGCGCGGGCCGGGCGTCACGGCGGTGTGGCGCTGGGGCAGCGGGGGAGAGGCAGGAGGAGGAGGAGGCGCCGGCTGTTCCTCGGCGGGCTCGTTCTCCTGCGCCGGGTCGGCGGGGGGATTGTCTGGTTGCGGATCGGGTGCCATTGGGTGGGTAGATAGATGGTGATGCTTGTTTCTTGGTGTTGTAGTGCGGCGGCGGGAGACGCGACGGGGCGATAAGATGCGACGCGTGGGGTGCTGTACTTTATCGCACGTGTTGATGGGCTTTCCAATTGGTGGCGGTGCATGAGGGGTCGGTTGTGGCTTGAAAACCGTTCCCCTCGTTGACAAGAAGGAGGCTCTCCCTGGCCTGATATTGTCGCAGGGTGCGTCTATGTATTCGAAATCTATGTATGCATCTAGGAAATAGGCTTGTCAAAGCCGAGTGTAGTTTTCTGTTCTGTGTCTGTATGTTATGTGTGGAGTGTCTCTCCAATCCTTCGTCATGGCTCATAGCATCTAGGGTCCCAATCCCACCCTCTCCCAGTGTGTGGTCACTCCTCCCAGTTCAAAAGTCTATAGGGTATCGGTTATAAATCCCAAGGAAATACTGTCGTTCGTCTGTTGTAGTTGTAGTAGTCGTCTGGGACTCTCAGTTGGCAGCCAGGATCACCGCCGCGTCGGCGTCCGACGAGCGGTCTTGTTTGCCGCCATTTCGTCGTCTTTCTTCCTCCTCTTTCTTCTTCCGCTCTACCTCCCTCTGTCGCTCATGGCTGACATAGGTGGCATATCGGAGTGTTCCCAGCGTGAGAACAGCCATGAAGAGGATACCCAGGACTGACCGACGGATCAGAATCCAACGTACCGCCTCAATCTCCGACTTGGCATCGCTGCTAAGTACGAGGCTAATCTTGTAATTGATTTGCTGGACCTGGATTGCTGTCAGCTTACCACGTCTTTCATTACCCAGTATCCAGTTCTAAGGAAACTTACTGCGCTCTGCACCACTTTCTGCTCTTCACTCACTGCCATCTTGCGGTCATTGAACAACCCCCGCACATTGTCATTCAGCGTCAAGACCTCCTGGTTAAGGGACTGAGTCAAGATGTCCACCTCATGTTGCAGATGCGTTCGTTGTTGGCGTAACTGCTCTTCTTCGAGCCTTCGGTTATTCCTGATCTCTGTGCTAAGCTCTGAGCAAGCGGCCGTGAAGAGGTATGTTTCCTGGCCAAAACAGTCAGCCCCCTGAACCACTTCTCCCAGTGCAATTAGAGCTCACATTTTCCACATCGCTTTTGCTAACCAGAGTCGACTGCGCAACCTCAAGATTCTGTGCCAGCAGCGCCCTAATCGCCTTCATGGCTGTTGTCGCCTGTTCCTGTGAGTATCCTCCCTCCTGCAGCCGCTTGACCAGCGAGTAGCTGTCAAAGTGATGGATATATGGCGGCGGACACATGGCAGGGCTAGGTCTCATAGTCTCAGGGGGTTGCATATGCAGAACGGCCTCGAGGGGGCCGCTCTGCTTCGCCTCCTCTCGAGCCAGCCTGGTGCGCTCCTCCTGGGGTGTTTCATTTTCTTTCGGCTGAGGTTTGCTGCTCGTCGCTTCGCCGGACTGGGTCGAGTAGTCCTGGCTAGACGACGTATCGGGTTCTGAGGGAGTCTCTTCGGTCGGGGTAGATTGGGGCGGTTGTTGCTGGGCAGCACTCTGGTTTACCACAGGCCGGCTGGCCGCACCGCCGATAACACCGGACGAGGCATTGAGCGACCGGGCCCTCTCGCTACCAATTGGCTGAGGTTCAACAGCCTTCCCTCGCCTCCGCGCAAAGGTTCCTCTATGCCGTGCGAACGTTGCGGCGCGAGGAGCTGTGCCGATGGCTCGCAGCACGTGCGGGCTCAGAGACCTCAACCGGGCAGTGGCTGTCATTGCGGGCAGGGAGACCCCGCAGGTAGGTCGGGGGCAGCGGAGGCTGGTGTAGACTACCGGGCTCAAGGTGATGCACTCATAGGGGCAGGATGCGATTCGGGGCCGTCGGTGCGAAGAGAAGGTTGAAGATGCGGGACGCCATATGAGGATGCAAGTGTTAGTGTTCCTCCTACGTAGCAAAAGGGACCCGACGGTGGGGAGGTTTCGGAGCGGAATCGGCAACTACCGTACAGAGAGTAACTTAACTTAGGTACCTGCCTAAGTGACCTGGCTCCTGCACGTGGCGTCATCTTAACCAACGTTACGGATAGGTAGGGGAAGGTTCCATTGCTCTGGGGCAGAACTGCCGATGTTAGCCGCAGGGGTCGTGGTCGAGTGTAGGTACGTACCCACTCCCTTTCTTCAGTTGTCACATCTCCAGCTGCACTGTCAGATATCAACAATGGGGAATCTCAAAAGTTGCAAAACCCAAATACGAGTCTCTCTCTTATTACCGCTTTGGATAATCCTCATATACTATCCTCGACTGATTCTTGTACCTAGAATACAGCTAATAATTTTGTCGCTGGTGTAAGGCCATGTATACCTCATGTTCTGCATCCCTCCTATTATCGCTTTCCGGCCGGCATCCATTCCATTGCATTCCCAGAGCCCAGCCATCCCATCTATTCCTCATTGTCATGCTACACCCGCAATGTTGTTTCTCGCTTCCATTCCCGGCCTACCCATCTCGTAACTATATGTCTCCAGCATCTTGAACGCCATCTATGCTTTATTCTTCATCACCCACCAAATTGATGCTCCCCCGTCGCTTCCATCTCAAAGATCACCTAGGCTTCGTTGTCCCGCACTTGCACCGTCCTTGCCTCGTTTCCCAACTTGTCCGTATCGTCACCGGCAAGGCCACCAAAAGCACTGGCGTTGGTGCTGGGCGGACCACTGCTCTGTGGGCTGTTGGACTCATTTGTCAGGACGGGCGTTGGTGTCGATGAGCTGACGTCGACGTGAAGGGCGTTTGCTGTGTTCAAGGCTGGGGTTGCGCTCGGGGTCGAGGCCGGCGTAGTAGAAGGAGTCGTGGCTGTTTCGCTCTCGCTCTCGTCATCAAGGAGCCTGGAGATGGCCTGGACTTGTTTTGATGTGCCACTCCTCCTCAGCTCATCGAGCAGAGGTCGGATTTTGTCCTTAAGCGCTTCCTTCTCTGCAGGTTCGGCACGCTTCAAAAGTTTCTCTGCGCATGGTTAGCATATACTGAAATGTTTTGAGCGTGTAACTTACGAATCACGTAATTTCCAAATTGATCAGACATCATGTGCTGCAGCGGCATTGTTCCATCCTCACCCACTGTGGTGATCAGCTTCTGCATCTCGGATCGCTGCTGAGGAGTACAGTGTTTGATGCACCGCTCAACCACATTTGATGCTTGTTTCTGTCTTGACAGAGTCAAGAGCTGAGACATGACCATGGTCACAACCCGATCCCGGTCCTTGGGCTCTCCCTTCTCGATGATGTGTTGAGCCACATAATTGCCGTACTGGTCGTTGAAGAGAAACCTCCATGAAGTGTGCAACTCCTCCAGAAACATGGCCTTGTCCTCCTCCAGACCATGCTCGAGAATTCTCTGAATGACGCGACACCCGTAGTTGTGGGTGGCAAATTCTCTCACATGGCCCCTGAAGGCATCCATAATGAAGCCAATGTGTTCCCTGGGCACCAGCTGAATGATCTTCTGGACAACGTGGTTGCCGTGTTCGTCCTTGATCACTTCGACAATCCTGGGTTGCAACTCCTGGACAAGTTCCGCTTGCTGGTTGACAAGGATATGGTCCATTGCCTACTAATGTTAGCCGACTGTCCATTGCAGAAATCAAATGTACACATACCTTCTGGACCACCCGGCAGGAGTACATTTGCATTGACATATCCACCATCCTGCCCTTCATCTTGTCGGCAAGAATGCTCTTCTGCACCTGGCTGCCATGATCAAAGAACTTCTGAATAACATAGTTCCCGAACAGATCTTTCATGAGCTGCACCGCATTGGGCTCGATCTCTCTGAAGATTCGGTCCTTTTCGTCACTGTTGGCGCTGTCTATCTGCGACTGCACGAACCTGGAGCCTTGCTGGTCTCCACTGAACTCGACGATATGGCCATAAATCTGACTGAGTGTGAACTGTTGTCTGTTCCTCTGGCGATTGCGGAAGTCGTTGAGAACGGTGCTGCGGCGTTCCCTACCGGGATCTGCATCCCGATATGGCGGTATGGGGACATTTCCAGGTAGCTGGTATCCATGAGGCAGGTTGGGCAGGCCATAGCCAGGGACTATGGAGGGACGGAGACCTTGGGGGAATGAATCATAGTACTGTGGGTAGTAATACGGCAAGGCGCTCTGGTTGTAGGGGGCCGTGGATGGATACTGAGTCGCAGGCAACCGCTCCTGATCGCCGGTGAGACTCGCTCTTGGGATACCATACAGAGTGCTCAGCACGTCCGGATTCGCCATGAAGAATCCGGAATTCCTTGGTTGCTCTGGGCGAGGGTTCTGTGCGGTAGGGATGCGATCAATGGATGACCTGTTGATGCCATGGAGCTGCGAGTTCAGATGCGTGACCAGCTGGTCTTGCAAGTCGATGCCGTTGCTCAACTGAGAGCTGGGCCTCGCTTCAAAGGGCTGCGAGGCTGGGTTGAAGGTTGTCCGAATAGTGGAAACTGAATTGTCGTCCATCGTCAACCGGCGAGTAAAGTCTGAAGAGAGGTCTTCACTCATTTGCTGCCTGTTGGAGTTGAAGGCGCGGCTGTTGGTCGACTGGTGCTGGAATGAGGAGGAATGTGTTGGCATTGGCCGCTGAGACTGAATTGAGTTGCTCGGTGTGTGTCCTTGGGTTTGGGCATGGCTGAACAGATTGGCAGGTGATTGGGCCTGTCGTTGAGGGACACCGGAATCCCGTGCTATGCCAAAGCCGCCAATCGAGTCCATGTAGGAGTTTTCCTGAGGACTGCGCCTTCTGTAGGACATGGTGTTGTCTTGGATTGATGCGTCATCGTAGCCATCGAACACGTTGGTGCTGTGGTTGATGCTGTTGCCGATGCCTCCTTCGTCGCGCGGCGAGCTCGTCGATCGTGGCACCCCCACGGCCCAGGTAGACCCTGACCGCCAGTCATCAGAGCTCATGTTCCGGGTTCCAGAGTTTGCATGTCGGGTTGCAGCGTTCGCGGGCCGGGCTCGAGTATTCGCGTTCCGCGCTCCAGCATTGGAGCCAGCAGGGGTATCATCAACAGCTAGAGAGCTAGGAGTCAGTACACGTGGGATCTGGAGGAGCGGGGCAGATAGAGAAGGCAGAGGGCCAGCGACAACAGACATGTCGCGGCCATGGGGAGACACCTACCATTCCAATAAGCCCAGATGTTGTTGGTCGCGCCGTCGGCCGTGTAGGGCACCGAGATGGATTGCTGCGACTGCCTGTCGTTGGTCTGGGCAGGCATGGCGCCGAGATTGGTAGGGCCACCGAGGCGTCTCCTGGACTATCAAAGACGAAGAGACACGGTCAGCATGCGATTCCTAGGGCAATTCCCAAGACAAAACAAAGAATTCGTCGTGATGGACTATGATGATGATGATGATGTGTGCTTTTCAAGGTTTGAGTTTTGGTGTGCATCCAATATTATGGAGGACAGCGTCGGCGATCTTTTTTTGGTCGCAGACTCGACGTGGTAGCGAATCCGGACGTGCGCTAGCCTGTCGCATCTGGTTGAGACACACGAGCACCCTCTGACGTCGCACTCCCTGGCCCAGGGCTTTGAGCCAAGGCGCTGACGGCAGGGCACGGGCACGGGCACGGGCACGGAAAGAGGAATGGGACATGAGGGTGGAGAGGACGAGGAATGCCATGTGCATAAATGGAGTTTCGGGTAAAAAAGAGCAAGGACGCACCTGAAAAGAGCCAGCCATGGTTTGGTCCATATCTACAATGATGATGTAGGACGAGTGAGGCGAATTGTTGCTTTAATCAAGAAGCAGCACTCAGGGTTAGGTACAGAGACTCGAATTGCACTCAGTGCGGTGTCGGACCTCGCTGTAGGTGTGTTTTGGGTTGCACTCTGAGGGACAGGAGTCGAGCGGGTACTAGGATCCGGTGTCTGGCGTCTTAGCGCAAGGGAGGCGAGGGTGTGGCGAGGTGGATGGAGCGGCAGATGGTGCTGGGGGTGCCTTGGCTTTCAAGGGCCACGCTGCAAGGTTCGAGCGAGTGTTGTGTGTCCGACCGATGGAGGGACGATCCAGGGCCCAACGTATTAGATACGGATACCTGTATTAGATGCCGCGTCCGAGATGACGAGACGGATGTTGGATCAATGTATGGATGTTGGATGGTAACGACCGGGTCTTGTGTCAAGAAGAAAAGCCGTCGTTGAACAAGGCGGCAGTTGTTATCGAAAAAGTGCGGATGACGGGTAGGTGCTTGCTTGATCTCGGACGACCAAGCTGGAGCTCAGTCAGCACAATCCAGTATCTGGTCGGAGCAAAGTACAAATAATGTGGAGGCGAAAAAAAAGATGGGGGGGTCAGGAGTGGGTAAGGCTGAGGGAGAGGGACAGGGGGGATTTTATACTCAACATCCGGACATAGATGGAAGCAGGCTTTCCCCAGCGAACAAGGGCCAATTCTTGCCTTTCATGGGTGAAGGGCAGGAAGTAAGTGCGACAGGGCATTAGCTTTGGTGACTTACAAAAAAGGATTAAGGTATTTGTGGTGAATTTTTGCGGTAGGACCCAAGACTGTGTATGAGACTTCCAAGATGCACCCCAATTCGGTTTTCCGGAGGTGGTGCTGCTGTTGGGGCGGGAGGAGCTGGATGTATGCACAAGCAAGGTGAAGGGAAATACTCTGGAAACCAAGATCCAAAGGCAAAGTAAAACGGTGTGCGCAGTCCTTTTCTGCCGCGTGCCGTATATGTGGGCGTGTGTAATGTCGCGTGCGTTTTGTGTGTTGTTGTATGTTTAGGAATGCAACAGGATCCTTGACAGTCCCGGAGCGAGCATGTGCCGACGATGGGTGGAGAGCCGACAAGGACTTGTTGGGGAATTATTCAGTTGACAAATGAAGCCGAGGGATGTAGCGACATGTGCAGGGTAGATTTTTTCTTCTCCGAGGCAAGGTAGGTGCAGAAAAGGTTGACTGTGCTTGAAGCCAGATATACAAAGGAAGTTTGGTGGTTCGGGACGGACGTCTATTAGACAGTAAAGGTTTCGGTCAGATATCAACGGTGGCTTCGATAGGAGGGGTGGAAATGTTCTAAAAAGAGTTTATCGAGTAAGTATGGGGCGGGAGAAGAAAGTGAAAATGAGCAGAGAAGCGGGCGAGATTATTAGAGGTAGTAAAGTAATTAACAAAGAGGACGGTCAAGTGAATTAACGAGTCGGCAGACACAACAAACCAAGCTTCGACGAAGAAGAACTTGGAGAGGAGGGGGGAAGGAGGAAGAGCAAGCAAGGTGAGAGTGAGAGCGGCAAACGACAGCTTTGGGGGCGTAGGGGCAGTTTTACATGTAGTCGGCCGCGGGCCAGCGAAACAAGGGCAAGCCTCAAGGTCGCACACCAGGGTCGGAATGCACGGGGCGCGACAAGGAGAGCAAGAGAAGGGCCTGCGAAACGAACGGGCAGGTTTGGCCCTCCGGCTAAGGGAGAAACCTCGTGTGCGGTCCCGTCTGTCTGCACAGGAATGATGGGGAATGACGGGCAAGACAAGGTCGATAGCGCGCCGACGTCTGTGTGGTTTAAGGTCGAGCTCCAAGGTTGGAAA
>SSHR01001568.1:0-29067 GCA_006518225.1 Fusarium neocosmosporiellum | reverse complement strand
GGAGAGATGTGTGGGGACGAAGAAGGTTTAAAGGGTTTCTCGTCGAGACAAAACCTCCTTACCCAACCCTCACGGTAGCATCAAGTTATTGAATCCGGGGTACTCCATGGGGTAGAATCCGGGGGCGGGGGCGAGGGCGAGGGCGAGCTACTGACTCGAGTAGAGCCCTGACATGTTATTCCTCATCCAAGTCTCCCGACTCCATACTCCATTAGCCTCTTCATCCCCCAGACTCTCGCGTGAGCAAAAGGGATGGGGAGAATGTTTTGACCATTCGGACAACGAGAGCTGAAGGATGGTGGAGGAACCATGACCTCACATCCTTGCCCGATACTAGGGTTCAAACCAAGCTACTCGATAGCGCCGCCCCCTATTGGTTGTTCCCATCGGCGAAACTTGCCTCGAAAGGGTGAGCCCTCGTTAGGAATTTCTTCTTTGGGGTGATCGTCGAGAAAGGCAATTCTCTACACGAGATGATGCCAAAGAGGAAGTTCTGTGAACTTGTTATTAAAAGGATCATATTTCCTGAACCTTTTTTTATTGTCTGATGCCCCTTTTCTAGACATTTTCTTAGATGCAAGTTTAATGAGCCACCGTTACGAGGCGTCTTCTAGAACAAAGACGTTTGCCCATCCAACTCTAACCTTCGACGACAATGCAAACGCGGCAAAATTGATACAAGAAAAGACGTCTTCAATTCTTCAAATCTATCTTCTAATCATTATCATCTCATCATTCCTCTACTTGAGGCCAAAGCAGTTGGCGTAATACGTAACAGTAGCGCTCCAGTCGGAAAAGACGCCCACAACGCCAATCTGTCGGAACACATCCAGCAGCTTGAAGACGTCGCCGTCATTGTCGACGACCGAGGCAATGGTAGCATAGTAGTAGTTGCCGTCAGCTCCGTTCTTGAGAGGACCAGAGCGCTCCAGACTCCAGGTGACAATGTCGAGACCGAGCTTCTTAGCCTGGACGGCATACTCGCTGGGGACAATCTCGCCGTCCTTGGGGGCGACGAGGTATGGCAGAGGAGGCGCAATGTATCGCACACCGTCAGCAGCATAACGGGTGAGGTTGGCGACGGCAGTCTTGAAAGTCTCGGGGGTATCGCCCGTCTCGTCGAGGTACATGGCCTGGCGGGCAAACTTGGGCTCAGCCTTGAGCCAGTACAGCATGTCGTCGTACAGGAAGCTCTGCAGGAACACATTCTTGGGCTTGACGCCCGCCTCCTTGTACTCGTCAATCAGCTGCTGCGCGTACATCTCCTGAGTGTAGTCTCCCTCGAACGGCATCTTGACCTCGGGCGTCTTAAGCTCCGGGGTGTGCTTGAGACCGAGCGACTTGGTGAGCTCAATGTGCTCCTTGAGGCTCATGACGGTGCCGCACGTGGCGTACAGGTCGGTGCGCCAGTTGGGCGTGCCATCAAGAAAGTCGGCGGCGTTGGTGGCGCTGGCGTTGAAGCCCTCCATCTTTGCGCACAGCGTCTTGTACTCCTTGAGAGTGATGTCGCTGGTGCAGCACTTGGCCGAAGCCGGCTTGCCGTCCTTGGCCGCCGTGAAGGGCTGCGTGCACTTCTTGTTGAGCTCGGGGATGGTGACGATGTTGGTCGTGTAGTGGAGGTCGCACTGCGAGTGTCGGCACACGAGCTGGCGGTCCTTGGTGAAGGCCACATCGCACTCAAGGATACCAGCACCCATACGGGCTCCGGCGAGGTTGGACTCGAGAGAGTGCTCGGGGATCATGAGGGTACCACCGCCGCGGTGGGCAATGGACCACTCGGAGGGCTTCTGACGCTTCTCAGAGCACGACTGGAGCTTCTTCTTGAGGGGACCCTCGTCCATGTTGTTGGCGAGGAAGTAGGGTCGCGGGCCAAGCTCGATCTGCTTGATGGGCTTGTATTCGCCATAGTTAGGCTTGGGCGCGGCCGCAGCAGGGCTCACAACCGCAAGACCGGCGAGGAGGGGAGTCGAGAAGCGCATCTTGGACGAGAACGAGTCAATTGATGAACACAAGAGACAAACGGCACAAGGGAACCAAAGCACCAGGTTGGTCTGGTGAGGAGCGAGGAATTGAGGCCGCAGTTGAGACTGAGACTGACCAAAACACCAGAGACAGCTCAATACCACGCGGGCTCCCGTCAGGTTTTATGGACGTTCAACGACGCCCGCGAACAGTGATCCGCGACGGATAAGCCTATTCAGGAAGCTCACCTAGATGACATCGCAGCGAGGTCCCGTCTCGCAGGGACGGGTCGATTCCTCGCCAGACATGGCGCCCGGGAGCTCCAGCTGGTGGTCCTCGCCGAGACCTCGGTGTTTGGGATTGGAATAGCCCCAACCCAGGCGAAGGGATCATGACGCCGATCGCAGGCTTCACGGGTCAACGTCTGCAGCAAGAGCACATGGTTTCGGGAGCTCGCGGTGGGCATGCAAGCTCCCCGGCCCACGAGGAACAGTATCTCAATGAGCACGTGTGGAGAAGAGGCTGGTATCGTTGGAGGACAGAGCGGGGGAGATGCTCTGCAGTGTCGCACTCAAAGGATCGTCCGTGGTCGATGCGTGTCTAGTCTGAAGCTTGTGATTCGTCATGCTGGAGCTCAATTGGAGGACCCTAGCTTAGAGCTATGCATATCCCGGTTAAGGTAAACTCCAATATCCCCGAAACAACTCTTTAATTCGCGGATGAATATCTCTATCCGGGACGGCCGAGTCGACAAGGCTTGGCAGTCATGTCATAGCATGCATATGGATTCTAGTGAGCACGTGGGAGCGGCATATTGGTGTTATAGCTCGTCCCTAGCTCCATCAGCTGCCCGGATCTTACGAACTGCTTCAGTCGTCGTCTTGAAATGCTCAAACTTCGGTGCATCTTCTCCGAGGCCCCAAGCAAACACCCCGCCCACGTTGACCTGCGGGACAACGTCGTCCATCTTCCTCTGGATACTCTGCTCAGTATCGAACGACCACCATCGGAGCTCTTCAGGATCCCAGTAGTAGTAGCTCCCATCGTCATCATAACTTCCCCCACCTCTCGCACGGGCAAACGATTCAGCCACATCACTGGGAATCTCGTCGTGCCAACTAAAGGCGCCCGTCTTGCCCAGATCCGCCCCAGTCTTGGGGTCCTCGAGCAGTTGGGTAGGGCAGCCTATCGGGTTTGAGGGATCGCATTGTTCCGTCATGAACCACTTGACATAGTACCCAAACCCAAGGTTGAGCTGCCTTGGCGAAGCACCACGGTCAATGTAGCGCTGAACGGCATCCCGTGAGTCTGCGGCGCCGCTGTGGTGCTTGGTGATGTTGTCGCGACGGTTCATCAAATCGTACGTCATGACGCTGAGAAAGTCGACCTCTTTCATGATTCTAGGGACCGTGTCGGATGTGAATGCCATCAAGTCGACTTCTTTGCCAGGCACTGCAGCAGAGAGCAGCTTGTGTGGCCCAAGGGCAGCACGAAGGTCCTGGAGCAGCGAGACAAAAGCCTCAATCTCCCATTCGCGCTTCGAGTTGGGTATCAGCTTGTAGTCGTCACGGTTTCCTCTAGGACTCGAGTCAGTAAGCCTTCAAGCCGTGTCGTGAGAGAACATACCCTGGGTACTCCCAGTCAATGTCGACGCCGTCTGCCCCGGTCGCATCAACCATGGCAGCAACCTGGCGAGCCCATCGCTTTCTCGACGTCTCGCTTTCGGCGCCTTCTTCGAAACCCTTGGTGTCGCCCCATCCTCCAATCGCCACCATGACTTTGGTGTCGCGAGAGAAGCTGGAACGGACCTCTTTGACCGTGGTAAACAGAGGGAATTCATCAGAAGTCTCATCGACGTTGAAGAAGTCGGAACGCATAAAGGCGAGGATCACATGAGACACTTCTCTAGTATCTTCTATTCGAGGAACGACATTGTGCTGGCTAGGGTGATGTCAGCATCTTGTCTCCAATCCAAGCTTCGTGGCATCCATCCCTCTAGGCAGCAGGACTCACCCAGTCAGGTACATGATACAGCGGAAAGGCTCCTGGGAGGAATCCGCGAACGCCATTGCCGAGAGCGCCATTATCCATGCGTAGCAGACGCTCAAGAAATGCATTTTGTTGGTCTCAATTGTGGCACAGAAGAGGGATGTTCATGTCGGCAGGAGAGGTTGGATGAGACCTGACCCCACTCAAGGTGTTGAAGGCGTTGGCCACCACTGCAGCTCCGTTGGGCGGGTACCTGCAACGGCCTTGTCACTGCATTTGATGCTACGGCTCGTGCAGATTGATTGATACCGGGCTGGTTCTAACGCTTCATAGTTATATCTCTTTCGATAATATATCTAATCTCAATGTGCCTATCTGTGCACACGTTCCTCCCGGTACTTCCCAACGTGCAGACTCGCCATTTCACTCAAACCTTATGCACTTGATAAAAGTACATCATTGTAATCACCGTAGTCCGCTAATACGCGACTGCGTCTGGTTGTATTTTTGTTATCTATTCATAAGGTAGTATAGGTATTCTTTCACAGAATTCTTTCTTATTTGATTCGTTGCTTCGTTTACTGCTCCGTCAAACAATGCCATGGCTCTTCAGGATCTGGCTCAGCTCCTTGAGCTGCACTGGTTTCGAAAGGAACAGGTCCAACCCTGTCGCAAACGCATCTTGTTGCGCTTCTTTCGAGGCAAGCCCAGAGATTGCGAATATGTAGCACCGTGGAAGACGCTTCTCCTTTTCGAACCCCCGGATGAGCCGTGTTGCCTCAAAGCCGTCCATCACCGGCATTGAGATATCCATCAGAATGCACCGGTACCGTCCAGGTCCGTCTTTGTATGAATCCACGGCTTGGCGACCATCTGTTGCCGCGTCGTATACGTGGCCAAGTTTCTTCATGAACGCTTGGAGGATTCTCATGTTGATGATGTTGTCTTCGACCAGGAGGAAGCGGGGCTGACGAGGATCTTGGGGTTCCTCCTGGGTCGGTGGCTTCGGACTCTTGACTTCGTCAGACTTCTGAGCTACAACAGGCGGTTCTTGGATATCATCGGCCTTCTCAACCGGTCTGCTAGGTGTGTCCTTGACTTCTGGCGGCAAAGGAAGATGGTCAAGCATGGTCGATATGCTCGAGACCTCGGCAGCTGACGCCTGCAGCTTCGCCCATCGCCTGAAACTGAGCACCAGGGCTTTGGCCAACTTTCTGGGTCCAATACTACGCATCACGCACTGTAAGTAACTGCCGATCGTTGTACTAGAGTGTGGAGGGCTGACTTACGGGCGAGATATGAAGCTGAACAAGCCCCCGTTGAGTTTCTGCAGCGATTTGTGCGACTTTTCCATCTGACGAGCTGCCGCCACGCTGCGGCAGACCACAATAACTGGAGACGAGGCCTCGTTGCGCGGCCGTTCAATGAGGAGCCTGATCTGGTGCTCGTCACAAAGTACAAGATCTGGCAGGAACTCTGCCCTCTCATCCGAAGCGACGACTTGCATGTGCAGCCATTCCTGGCATATCTTCTCAAGGAAGCTCTGTTCATCGAATTCCTTCAAGTCCCAGCGGCCACCGTCCAAACCGCTATAGGAAGGCGAGAAACCCATCACGGCGACGCGTAAACGAGACAGCTCAATCACCTGTGCCTTGAACTCATCGTTTTCAGACGCGGTCTCAGACGCCTCGAGGCTAGATATCTGCAGTGGAAGCTTCACGGTGACTCTGGTCCCCTCACCCACCATACTCTGGAGATGGGTCGAGCCACCGAGTGCTCTGACAAACTTTCTCACAAGGCTAAGTCCTAGGCCGACTCCTGCTGTGTGTGTATCCTCTTGAGCGAATGGCGTAAACAGGCGATGGTTGAGATAGTCTTGTCCGATCCCGGGACCAGTGTCGATAATATCAATTCGCACAATTCGATCCCTCGACCCTCCATCACTGGCCGGTTCTTGGTAAGCTGATACTTTAACGAAGCCGCGAGTCGTATACTTCAATGAGTTTCCGCAGAGATTCATGATGATCCGTCGAAGTGCACCTGGTTGGGCCCGAAACGCCCAATCCACAGTTGGATCAATGTCCAAAATCACCACAACTCGATCAGGGTCCAGTCGCGCGCCGCGGTTGGTCTTGTCAAGCACTCCCAGATTTTCTGCAGCATCTATACTGTCAATCCGGGCATGAGGATGAGCATCAATGTCCCCTAGGGATTCCCGGTTGCGGAAGCGCAACACGGACTCCTCTTGGTAGGTGTGCCCGGCGTGAACGCATTCGACGATTTCTTCGACCAGCATATCCACGTCGAGATCTGATGTGATAGACATCATGCCATCTACCACCGAGTTCCTTCGGGGAGAATGCACGCCTCGTCTGGGAGGCCGGGCCAGCTGGGTCGGTGTCTCTTTGGGACTCTTGATAAAGTTATTGATCATTGACCAATCAAGCAAATGATTGATGGTGTCAAGCAGCGTCCGGCCACAAACCTCGACAGAACGAAGCACATCACCCTGAAACACGTCCAGTGAGGTATCGCGGAGAAGCTCTGCACATAGGACAATTCCATGGAGCGGAGATCGCAGCTCGTGGGATAGTGAGCTCAGAAGAGAGGTCGACGCCGTGCTAACGATCGAACTATCCATCGTTGCCACGTCCGCCATGATGACTGCGCCAAACGCCGACAGGTAGCTGAGCTCTCCCTGAACAGTAAAGATGCGTGTAGGGGTCATCGTGTAGACAAAGCAGCCTGAACACCAACGCTGCCGGTTCGAATCCCACAGGGGCACAAAGGCGACGCTTCGCGCCCCTGGGAAGAGATCTGCAATTGCCTTTCCTTCATTCTTTCGTGAGAATAGATCCCTAGGCCGTCGTAGAGACTTGTCATGGTCGCTCGCCTCTTTGTCATGCCCAGTTGAAACCTGCGTAGGAACAGGCCCAATATCGTCACCCGAACGGCCGCTTGAGGACATCAAACCATGCTGGTCAAAGTTGAAGATCTTTCCTTTTGGGTGCCGGCGAATCAGTCGTTGCAAATGTCGTTCGGGGAGTGACTGGCTGCGAGCTGTAGGATCCTCGTCATTGATGCTGGACGACAAAGAAGTAGAAAATCCCAGGACACTGCAGGTGGGTGGCGCTATATCTGGGTTTCCAAAAGATACGGGATTCGCATTGAACGATTCGCTGTAGGTTGAAGAAGATGAGGATGAGGATGGTCGCCTTTTGATAGCCAAGTGCCGTGGTAGATTTCCACTGCCGACAAGGCCAGCAAAAGATGCGATGCTCGCATCAAGAAACAACACACCCTCGACCTCGATCGACTCTCTCAAAATGTTAGCGGCTTTCGAGAAAATCCGCTGCAACTGTACTTGTCGAGGCTGGTCTCCCACTAGAATGGGTCGGGGATCCCCCCCTAGACCGATCCGTATCGATGAGCTGGTTTCGTTGGGGCTGGAAAGAACAAAGGGTTCCGCCGGTGGATTGCTCCGCTCAGGTTCAGTAGCATTTATGGTTGTAATGGGTGCAAGGTCGTCTTGATGGCGCTGAAGATCCTGCTGTTCGGCGTTGAGGGAGCCCTCCTCGGTGGCAGAATTTGTGTCAAAGGCCACCTGAGAAGAGCTGTCCTGCCAACCAGACATGGTAGCCTTGCCCTCAACATAGCTTCCCAATCCCCGCACCATACGCTCCGCGGGGCGGCGGCGCTCGCTAGATCGTCGCAGCTCTAGATGGCTTAGGATGGCTCTCGAGATATCCTGCAGAAGTTGGATGGACGCATCATCCAAGTCTGAGCGGGGCTTTTTATCGAAGACAGAGAAAACTCCAATGTTGATGCCCTGACGAGACTGAATCGGAACACCCGCGTAGAAACGATATCGCGGCCAGCCTTGGCAATAAGTTTTTTCCTGAAAGACGGCATGCTCATCGACGTCGCGGACAATAGTAACGGGAAGCTTTCCAGCGGGAGATGGTTGGGCCGTCAAATCCGACTCTGGAGGGATGAGAACATGTTCGCAAATTCCAGAGGATCTCGGAACAGCGGTGCCGCAGAGCCAAAGTCGCTGCGGGCCATGTGTTGGGGACTGGGAGCCGGCGGTTATGGCCAGTGTAGACGTGGCCTCGGCGATGATGTGTTGGTACTGACTGTCGAACAGAGAGATGAGGGCGCGAGAGGCCCCCAGTCGCAACACAACCACCTGGGCCAGGGCTGTCAGGGCGGGATCGCAGCACGACCGCAATACAGAGGGCAATATCGGATTTGTGGTGTCATTTCGAACAGAGTTTGCAATAAGGATTGAGTCGTACCTAGCACACAGAGGTAGGATTAGATGAGCTCCCCCACCACCAGCCAGATTCTTCTGATTGTGGACAAGGGTCCAGTCAAAAACTGACATGGGGCCGAGACATACTTGAATGTTTCTCGTTCTCGTGCTGCTTCGATGTTCCCGTTATCTGCCATGGTCGAGACTCATGTACCTGAGCCATGCAGTTGCGGAAGGGGTCATGTGCATGCAAGGTCAAAAAGAGGAGTTAATAATGAAAGACCGTATGAGACTTGGGTTTCAAGACCCATTGAACAGTAGACAAGAGGTAGGGAGATAGGTTCTTAGGTATTGGGTAGGTTCCATGTCAAAATCGCCAAAATGAAGGTGGTGGGGTCGTTCTAGGCCCAGATCTACAGAAGAAACGGACACTAGGCATGGTGTAACAGGGGAGCTACGGAGCCCGACAGCCACCGCTCTGCTTTTCGCCTCCGATCGCGATCGTAAGTGATGCCAACCGGCAGGGATCTAAATCGATAAACAGAGCCACACCCGCTAAGTTATCCTTTCTTTAATCAGTTCCATGTTGTTGACTCCCTAATTGGGTCACTGTGGGGGGGAGGCTCTTGAGTGCATTCGACCGGCATGTCTACCAGTGTTTGATTGGCAAGTCCAGGATTTGGGGGAACCAATGTTGCAATAATCAGGCCAGCCCTGTCCACGGATAAGCAGTATGAATAATGTAGATGCTCACAAAAAGGACCAGGTAGAATTTTCTTTGCCAACGCGAGTCTAATTCCTTGGCAATCATGTAGCCTGCGCGACTCTGCAGTTGCTGGCAGATTATTCCGCGGGATTGTAGGGTAGGTGTGTTGGGATGATTACAGTGTTAAAACAGTGCTATCGGCTTATCGGCACAGTAAGAGCTTCATCTTGAGAGCTGCCATAACTATTTTTTTCCGCCTTGGATACGAAACATCTTCATTTGCAGTCTACCAACTTCAACTAGGTTCTAACCTATCTTACTTATCCTGTAAAACGTGGGAAAGCCGTCAATACATCCCAGCTCACTGGAGCTGATTGACCCCCATTTTCTTTCAAAGTTCTAGTTTTACAGGAGCCACCCTTCATTCTCGCTTCTCCCCCATCCAAGCTCAAATCCTCCGCCGTCATGTTCGAGAACACCTGCACCTTGCCCCTGATGGCAGACGTCTTTGCAACGGCACTTCACCCTACCGAGCCGTTGCTCACCGTCGGTCTGTCCAGCGGACATGTCGAGACCTTTCGATTGCCTCCCGGCACCGGCTCTGACGAGAGCGCCGACGGCGATACTAGTGTCCTTAGTGATGGAAAGAGCATGATTGACTCTGTCTGGCGCACACGGAGGCACAAAGGGAGCTGCAGGTCTCTTGTCTATGCCCATGATGGGTCAGGTAAGACCTGCAGGAGTTGCGCTTGCGCTTCAGGCTCAGACTAACAGATCATAGCCGTATATTCTGCCGGAACCGACTCGCTCGTCAAGCATTTCGAACCAGCTACTGGACAAGTCATTTCCAAGTTCGCCATCCCGAGTACGACCTCGATGCCCGATGCGCCTACCCTGCTTCACGTCCTGAACCCCCAGAGCCTCCTTCTTGCAACCGATTCGGGCGCCCTACACATTGTTGACCTGCGTTCCGGCGCTCCTGGCAAGAAGCCTGCCCAAACTCATTTCCCCCACGCCGACTACGTCTCCTCGATCACACCTCTGCCGCCCACCAAGGAAAGCACTAGCGGATTTCCTAAGCAATGGGTCAGCACTGGTGGTACGACCCTGGCTGTCACAGATGTCAGGAGAGGAGTGCTTGTGCGCAGCGAGGATCAAGAAGACGAGTTGCTCACCTCGTGCTTCGTCCCCGGCATGGGCCCCAAGGGACACCGCGACAATGGCGTAGTGGCCATTGGTTCCGGTTCTGGCGTTCTGACGCTCTGGGACAAGGGTGCGTGGGATGATCAACAAGAGCGTATCATTGTCGACGGCGGTAAGAAGGGCGGAGGCGAAAGCATCGACGCCTTGGTCCTTGTGCCCCAAGAAATGGGACTCGGCAAGAAGGTCGTCTGTGGCGTTGGTGATGGAAGCCTTCGCGTCGTCGACCTAGTCCGGCGTGAAGTCGACGTCTCAACCAACCTGCGCCACGATCATATGGAGAGTGTTGTGTCTCTAGGTTTCGATTCGGAGCACCGGCTTATTAGCGCTGGTGGCAAAAGTGTTAAGCTGTGGGAGGAGCTTTCCGAGCTGCAGGGCGGCAACGATAGCGAGGACGAGGACGAGGACGAGGACGACGAGGACAGCGACGACAGTGATGATGAGGCCAACTCTGGCAAGCGAGCAGCGGATAGTGACAGTGATGAGGATAGCGACGACGAGCGAGTCGCTGAGATGAAGCGACGAGCAAAGCGACGCAAGGAGGTGCAGAACAGCAAGCTGGGACCAATGGGTGCCCACGGCATTATGGGTTTTGACGGTCTGGATTAAAGGAGGAAGTGCTGTGGGTGATATTTTTGATGGAGGACAACTTGTGTTGTGATACCCTGTGGATTAGGCTCTTGGAAGGAAATAAACGGTACGCGAACATGGCTAGGTAGCTAGGATAGCCATTAGCGAGCATGTGGTGTCGAAAGGCAGCAACTAGTAATATACACTTGAACGTAAAGATGTAGGAGCAAAGCGAGTTAGGTGGGCTGACAAGAAGCTTTGTTGATAGTATTAACTATGGAAGCTTGCTATCCAGCAAGTTCAGCGAGTCCGTCCTAAAAGACGAACATCCAACAATTCGTGTATGGTTAGTAGTCTTCCAGAACAAGACATAGCCAAGAGAAGACCAAAAGCTGTGCATTACAGCATTCAGTCTCACCACATGACTTTCGGAATGAATCCCGGAGCCCAGTGGCTCCTTGATAAATCGAGGCCCAGTAGCCTCTGGTGATAAATCTTTCTAACCTCAGCGTTGGGACTGGGTTACTCCCTCGTTTGCTGGGCAAAGACCACTGAACGGGCCGAATGTCCGATCGAGACCTGCATGTGAAACCAGAGATTTCGGAGGGTCATGTCGCGGCCTTACTCGTACGCTCAATTGAGGAGCATCTTCGGGAATCCGGCCGCCCGTTGCCGTCTTGGAGAGCAGCGAGGCCTTTGTGCTCGGTAGAGCGCTTGCGCACGCCGCGGATCGAGCACTCGCTCCTCGGGCCCCCATGGCGTTCCCAACTGTGATGCTGGTAGGGATGGGAGTTGTCGCATGTCGTGTATGTCGCATAAATCATCAATTTCATCCCAAGTCCGAGAAATCGGCACCATGACGGGAGTACGGTATGAAAGTAGGAGCTCCAGGGGCTCCTCGCAAGATACAAGACTGGTAACAGTCTAAGGAGATGGAAAGTCTGAACAATGGGGTCCGAGGTTCTAGACGCCTGGAAGATGGATGTAGCTCCAGCAGGCGTCCTCTGATTTAGGACCTGGGTCGGCTCGATTAAAATCCTTCATGACGTCCTCGTCGCTCGGCGCAGAAAATCGAGTTGGCGAGCTCATGGTGAGGTCTTCGTCATAGATGATCACGGCAGGGAGTATTTTGGATCCCTGAACAATCTCTCTTGAAGCCCTTGACATGCTCTCGGGAACCATCTCGCTCCCACTGTAGGTTGTTGGGATGCAGATATGCGGGATTCTCTTGCGCAAGCCCACTGCCCGGGCAAGAGTCACAGCAGAGCCACCACCGACACTAATGACACAGTCGCGGCCCGAGATTCGAGTAGGTGTAGTGATAACGGCGGAGCTGAGGATGCGACTGTCGAGGTTCGGAATGATGGCCTGAATCTTGCGGGCGAGACCCAAGCGGGAAGGGCTCGAAACGATAAGCGGCGATGAGAGGCGCAGCCTCGCTAGCTCAGCGGGCAGACGCTTGACGACTTCACGACCAACGACTACACGGGGAGACGGGCTGTGGGAGGAACGGCGGGAACGGCATCGGGATCGGGAGCCAGAACTGCGGCGCTGAACCGCACCGGGCGGAGCGGCGCGCGAGGATCGAGGAGACACGTTGGTGGCTGGCGGCGTCACGAGCGCGGACGCCTTGGCGGCGAGGGCGTTGAGAAGCCTTGTGCGTATGGCGATGAGGTCCGGGTCGGTGACTTTCTCCGGGAGTGGTCGTTGTATCGTCCTGGCAGAGCGACTCATGGAGGGCCGACGCCGGCCGTCCGATAAACGGAATCGACGGTTTCTTTGGGCGTTATTAGTTCGAATGATGAGGATGGAAAAGCTGGTCGATCGAGGATGAAGAAATTTGGAAGAAAAAAAGTAAGATTTGTTGGATGTTAGGTTCACGTAGGAATCCGGAGCACCATCGCACGACGCAAGCTAGTTGAGCAGATGGGCAGATGGGCAGATGGGCGTGACTCTTAAAGCGAAAGCGTGCAGGTCGCAACAACCGAAACTGTGCCATTCATTGTCTGAGAGCGGTTTTTTCATTGTCTTTTTGCCACGCAAGGTACGCCACCCCTTGCTTTAACCGATTCCCTTATTCTTCATCTCTTGGGCTTCCTGGGGCGCAACAAAAGACACCCGAGGATGGGTTTGCAGCTGGAGCTATTTCTCAGGGCAGCCAACAGTAGAGCAGGAATAGCAAGCCGCTGACTTACTTAGTCCTAGTCCCTGCGTCGAAAAAAACTGCAGGACCCTTAGAAGATGATGGGGAAAAAAAGGGGACCCAAGGGACCACGGGAGTGTGCGACAGTTCTGTAATAAAGACGTCAATGTGTGGTGGGGGGGAGCTTTTGGACCATTGGGGCAAGTTTTCCGTGGCCGGGCCGGAGCCGTAGCTCCGGGGATGGGTCAGTCCAGGTACTGTCTCCTCTACTGTGCGAAGACTACAGGATGTCACTCGCTCCACAGTTAGAATCTTAACTGATCATATGGTGCTCTGCATGGGATGAAGATAGAGTCTTAGCTTCACGAGACTTGCCACTCCACCCAAAAGCAGTGTTTCACAAAGTTACGAGAAACACGCTTCTCTTCATTGGGTTAGATCCCTGCGAATGACTCAGCTGTAGTCTTCGCACAACAGAGGAGATAGGTGCCTGGGCCTCCGATGGCTTCGGAATCGGTCCCGCCAATGAGGGGCATGAATAGAGTTCCAGAGAAGGCGAACAGAGGCGACGAGACTAACTGAGTCGGCGTTGCGGATGGGAAGACGCGGGAGGGCTTGATTCTCGTCAGAAGAATTCATCGCCAAACCAAGGGCTGGCATTGCTTTTCAGCATCCATTCGGCGAGAGAATGTTGTAAACCATTGATGGGTTAATCCTTCGATTTCTGGCGATTGCAGGTCTGTACACTATGTGGTTACCTGTCTGTACTCCACTGTACAGTACGGGTAGTAGCAGAGTCGATGCTCGTGGGCGATTCATGAATCGCGGAGGTGAACCTCTAGAAAGGTCGCATCGCGTGTGGCTTCGGCTTGGTAGATCTGGGGAAGCCATAGCTTGCGGCTTCTCGGCTCGTGAGCTGGTACGACCAGTTGAAAAGCTTTGTATTGTCCCACTTCTTGATCTTGCTAGTAAACGGGTTCACGGAGCGCGAGTCTCGTCTCTCTTTATGTCATCTTGGAGCCCTGTGATGTTGTGCTGGTCCTCCCCAACGGCTTTGTGGTAATGATGCCAGCAATCGTTGGAACAGGCCCACCGAGGAGGAGTATGGATGTTCTTTCCCTCCACACCGAGATTGTGGAGCGCGATAACACGGCTGCTACCAGGGAAGGAAGGACCTTCCCCAACCTGCAGCACTCTCGCCAATCTTATGATATTTGATCGCGAGATTTTCTGCAATCTCATTTTCTTTCCTTCTCTCCTATCTCCCTGTGAATCAATTACTTACTCGCTTTACCTGAGAATTTCGAGCCGCGGCGCTCACCGGCTTTCCGAGTTCGGGGTTGACCTTTCATCTTCAACAACCACGGACTGTTCGATGCGATCGAAGTTGTGCGCAACCGCCCGACTCCGTCCTCAGAATATACCAATCGCTTCGCTATCGAAACGGACGCGGCCGAAACCCGTCTTCTCGCCCTTGCTCTATCTTATCTGATAACATCGCACCTCCTCGGATGCCTGGAGTCGAGCAGTGGCCGCTGGCAGCAACGTGCCTCGGTGAACTCTGTCTGGAGCCAAGAAACCGCCTCCACCTTCAAGATAAACAGAAGCAAGTTGGATGGCTGCAGCGATGAAATCCATGTCCTTGGTGCCACAACTCTCCGCGATGGCGCCCCCTTCCCCAACCTTGCTTGATCTAGCGCGCGGGCTGGAGGACCGAAGCGAAGCCATCACATGCAGCACCCTTCCAATCGAGTTGAGTTTGTCATCGCCATCCTTTTTGACAGCGATCACCCGAGTCATCCTAATCTGTGGCGAAGAGTTTACCCCAGACGATGGACTGATGCACCCGTCGATTCGATCCCAGCCCAATGGGTGCTACGTGCCATACACCTTATCCCCCACGCCGACGGCGCCTTTCGACCAGCTCTCCCCGCCTTCGGTGATAACGAGCTGAAAAAATTTGGTATCCTGGATGTAGCTCAGGGTTACACCTTCACCAGAAGTGACTGCACTCAGGCAGGCTCACTAGAGACACAAGAGATGATCTGCCCTGACCGTCCCTGTCGTTCGATGTCATCCTATATGGACCCGCACACGCCCACTCGAAGCCCCATCCCTGGCCATTCACATAGCTGGAGGCTGATAAGCTATCTCTGGAACCAAGCCGTCAGTGCAGAGACCTTGAACTATCAGCGCCAAAGTTGGCCGCCGGCTCCGAGACGCTTGAGGACCACGCGACAACGGCCCCATCCGACTACTGTTCTGACTCTGGGCCGATTTGCGCAGAATCGGTTGGCGTTTTATACTTTAACTCGTCCATGCCCGGCCAATTTACAACTCTTGTTTCGACAATCCAGAGATCATCTCGTCTTCGGCTTATCCAATTGCTTGCCAATTGGCCTCCCACTTTGC
The DNA here is from genome assembly GCA_006518225.1 of Fusarium neocosmosporiellum. Classification (NCBI taxonomy): domain Eukaryota; kingdom Fungi; phylum Ascomycota; class Sordariomycetes; order Hypocreales; family Nectriaceae; genus Fusarium; species Fusarium neocosmosporiellum. The sequence continues at coordinate 13,830 of SSHR01001568.1, read as the reverse complement.
TCTTGACTATTCATGCACAAGAGTCGATCGGCAGTGAACCCCCCTGTCTAGTGTCGACTCCTTCAACGATCGCCGTCTAAGGCCATATTTATCAAGTCGAAACGAGCCAGCATCAGCCCATTCCGCTTTCTTCATCTTTCAACACCACAAAAATGGATGAAGATCAAGGTCCGCAGTCCATTGTGCCCGAGCAAGCACCCGGAAAGTCGATTAGCCAACGTCTCAATGGCCTCGCCAAAGCATTCACCACCAAGCACGGTCTCATTGGCGACTACAACTATGGCTTCCTCTTTCGACCAAATCTGCCCTTCATGAAGAAGAGCACAAACCCGAGCCCCTTTTTTGGCGTCAATGATAAAATGCCAGTTCTCTTGGGTCTTCTCCTGGGCTTTCAACATGCATTGGCCATGTTGGCGGGTGTCATTACTCCTCCCATGATTATTAGCAGCAGCGCCAATCTGCTACCGGAGCAAAAGCAGTACCTTGTCTCGACCGCTCTGATCGTCTCGGGCATCTTTTCTGCTGTTCAAATCACTCGTTTCAAGATCTGGGGTACTCCGTATGTGCATCCTTCCAGAAATATCCCGATCCTTTGACTGACTTAGATTCCTTTGCAGGTATTATATTGGCACTGGTCTACTGTCCGTGGTTGGCGTCTCTTTCAGCGTCATTCCCGTCGCCCAAGGCAGCCTCACTCAGATGTACGCCAACGGATTCTGCCCTTCCGACTCTGACGGCAACCCCCTGCCTTGTCCAAAGGGCTATGGAGCCATTATCGGCACCTCTGCAGTGTGCGCTCTTCTGAACATCCTGATCTCATTCATCCCTGCAAAGTTCTTGTTGCGTGTGCTTCCCCCAATTGTCACTGGCCCTACGGTCATGCTCATTGGTATCAAGCTCATCAAGTCTGGTTTCTCTAACTGGATGGGCGGCAGTGGAGTCTGCATGACGGCTACCGAGGGACTGTTTGCCATGTGCCCGGATATTAACGCGCCTCACCCTCTCCCCTGGGGATCTGCAGAGTTCCTGGGCTTGGGTTTCTCCGTCTTCCTGACCATCATTCTGTGCGAACGATTCGGTTCTCCTATCATGAAGTCCACCTCAGTTGTTATCGGATTGTTGACGGGTTGCATTATTGCTGCTGCTTGCGGTTACTTTGATCGATCAGGCATCGACGCTGCTCCTGTGGCCTCCTTCGCATGGGTCCACACATTCCCGCTCTCAGTATACGGTCCTCTTGTCCTCCCTCTCATGGCTGTTTATCTCGTTTGCGCCACCGAAGCTATCGGCGATATCACAGCCACATGCGACGTATCGAGACTCGAAGTCACCGGCAAGACGTACGAATCGCGTATTCAGGGCGGCATCCTCTCGGACGGTCTTGCAGGGTGTATCGGCTCGCTCATGACCATGACTCCCATGTCCGTCTTCGCCCAGAACAATGGTGTTATTGTCCTTACCCGTTGCGCCAACCGCAAGGCTGGTCTCGCTTGCGCCATGTTCCTCATCATCATGGGCATCTTTGCAAAGTTCGCCGCCTCTCTTATCGCCATCCCCTCCGCTGTCCTCGGTGGCATGACCACCTTCCTCTTCAGCGCCGTCGCCGTCTCAGGCATGTCTATCATCACACGTGGCGTACCCTTTACCCGCCGCAACCGCTTCATCCTCACCGCTGGCCTCGCGCTGGGTTATGGAGCCACTCTTGTCCCCAACTACTTTGACAATATCTTCACCTACAAGGGCGACAACCGTTCGCTTCAGGGATTTTTGGACGCCATCACCCTCATCATGGAAACTGGTTTCGCCGTTGCCGCCATCATCTGCGTGATCCTCAACCTTGCTCTGCCGGAAGAGATGGAGGACGACATCGATGCGGGACGCTCAGCGACGAACATTGCTATTCACGAGGAGGCTCAGCCTGATAAGACCACCACTGAGCTGAGCAGAGAGCATAGCATTGAGCAGCAGAAACAGGGCTGATGAAAACTTTACGATGGTTACGTTCTTGAAAGGAGTTGGTGGACATCCGAGCACATTGGTTTTCTATATACGCACATATACCCGTACATTTAATACACTCCATTTAGGCTTGAGCTGCGCTTAACATAGCCTGTAAAGTTGACGACCTATATTCAAGAGTTGCGAGGCACAGGCGGTATGAGTCTCGAACCCTCCTTTCGTTTTGCCGCAGCTCTGATAGACGCCACCATCTCTCACCTGCCTGATTTGGGAATCCCATCAATAGAAGCGTGCGAATCAGTCCCCAGAACGATATCACCTTGGACAAGGAAGCCCCCCTGACACCCGGGCGTGATGTCGTGTGAGCAGCAGCCAGATCGCAAGCACAAGCCATCGAGATATCACATTCAACAAGCTTCATAAATTCAAGCTAACCCAAAATTACATCAAAAGGGAGTGCCTCAAACATCATTAGATTTTTGCACGCCCTCACGCCATCCTCCCCCAGTAGATAGAGAAAACGCCGATACTCCTGTGCTCCTCTCCAGCCAGATAACTCCTACAACGCTGATGCAGCCCATACCATGCGTCTCGCAGACAGAATCTCATCAGCTCATACCCCCATAGACGACATGTTGTCGGCCCTCATTCTTCTCCTTGTGGAACTTGATCACGTCTCTCCTATGAAACTCCTGCACTTGTCCCCATAGTCCACGGTGACCCTCCTGGATGCATTTCTGCAGCTCCCCTTGCTTCTTGATCTTGCAACGACACTGGTTCGGAGTTCCAACAAACTTGGCCCTCGCGGTGGGGTTGGGGAACTGAATGGTCAAACGCTTGAGGTTCGGCCAGTTGGCGGCGTCACTTGCTGCTGCTGGGTTGTTGAGCGCCAGGCGAGCCATGTTCCAGTCCATTTCCCCGTCTGACGGCGAGGGTTCATATCGTCGAGCCGCGAGGTTGGCGTCACCCTTGCGCTCCTCGATGGGTGCCAAGGCGCAGGCCGCTCCATCTTTACTCGACTTGCGGCAGTCACAACGTTCAGGGTTCAAGTTTGTATCTTCGTCAATCTGGACAGTCACAAAGGATAACTTGCCAGTCCGAAAGCTTTGCGTGAACAGGACGAGCATCGGCTTCGGGGGTCGCCGGCGCAGCAGTACTCCAGTGGTGTTAGCTCCTGTAGAGATGCTGATGCTGCGGCCGTCGCTGTTGGACGAGTTGCTGTTGCTCGATATTCCGCTAGATACGCTAAAAGAGCGCCTGTTGTTGGTCCCATTCGTACTGTTTGATGGGGTCCCTATTAAAGTGTTTGATCGACGAGGCGAAGGGGGCTGTCCGACTGGTTTCCGGGGGGGTATTTGACGAGATGGGCCTCCTCCAAGGGGGGACTGCCATTCTGGAGGAGACGCCCGAATTGGCCCTGGTGAGGTCTGTCTTGGCCAGCCAAATGCCTCAGGACCAGTCGCTTGTCGTTGATGAATCGTGGAAAGAGACGAAAAGCGGCCGGAAGAGGCCCCATTGCTTCCGTTGGGTGGGTTGCTTCCCGATATTATTGTCGGAGAGGATACTGAGAACCCGTTTCCGTTGTTGCTAGGTGGCGAGTTGCTTCCGGGAAGCGTACTCGAGAGCGAGGCAATGGAGCCGCGGCCAGGGCGTTGAGGAACGGCAGAGCTGAAGGTAGCAATAGAGTTCTGTCTGCTGGCATTGGGGCTTCTGGCGGTACTGGCTGCAGCATCACTATTGGTGACTAGCGAGCCCTCGGTCTCCTTTGGAACCCAGAGTTGAATGGTAGCCTTCTCGATGAGTTTGTTGTCGCCAACGACAAACGCAACAATGACCCCGTGATATGTAGAAGTAGACCACACCTTGTATCCGGTGATAGCTTGCTGGAACTTGAGGATGTCGCTCATATCCATAAAGGACATTCTTGCAAGCCTCTCGTCACGGCGGATAAGGAGCTCTTGTGGCATGCCGGGGCCGGTTGGGAGGTCGGGCATGGCGTATTGGGGATTAACAACGGCCGAAGTGATGTCGAAGTCGATGATTTCAGCTACTAAGTGTTAGTAATGAATCCATGAAGAAGTTGGAATCTCACACACTTTGTTGTCTGGGCCGACCTGATGCTGTTTGTTCTGAGCCTGACATGATGATCCTGAATCGACGTCCGTCTGCACCAAGGCGCCGGAGAAGCTTTGCCTTCTTTTCGACATTTGGGTGGGAGCCCCTTAGAGGTCTAAACTCAGTTAGTTGTCATCTTCAACTCAAATCCAGTAGGGTCAGCTTACACCTCAAGCAGCTCCTGCATCATCTCGTCTTGGGTCACCACATCGACCAGAGGAGTCGGATCTTTCTCAGGCCAGATAATAAACATCTCGCGCCTCAGCGTTGCGACAGGTAATTCTGGTTTGACAAGCTCGCGACCGAATCGACTGCACTCGGACGAAAGATCCTACAAGGGTTAGCAACAATTCTCTAAAACTTGGCTCAGAATGGCTCACATCTTCAAGCTGTCGGGCATATGAGGGCCAGTGTGAGATGTCCCTATCCGCTTCCTGGAGGGCACGAGACCCTTGGATCCTTCTAAACAGCCATACGCACTTGAGGAGATTGATGTATTGATCGATGGGTGGGACACGCTCTGTGACTAGCATGCCAGCTTGGAAGTTGACAGTACTGCCTCTGAAGTTCATGATGAAGGCGTCGGATAGCTCGCTTAGGTCGAAGTCGCTCTCGGTGCGATACTCTGAGTGACCATTAAGGGCAGCCCACCGGAATTGGTCGGCCAGGTCAGTAGGCACTTCCAGGAGGACCGTGGTGTGCTGCTCCCGCAATCTCAGGGCTTCATCGAGGTCGGGGATGAGAACTCCCATGAGTCTTTTGATATCATGATGAATGCCGTCGAGTCTGTAGGCGAGGTCTGCATGCATGTACTCAATGTCTTGTCGCACTCGATAGAGAAGATCGCTTCATAGCTGTCAGCCCAAATGCCCCAGCAACTACCCTCCATCAGTCATACTTACATCTCGAACGGCTTCAAAATATGGAGGACCTTGGAGTTGTGCAAGATGATGCGCTGGCGCAGCTGGTCGGCAGTAGGTTGAACGAGGAGGTTCCATTCTAGGTTGCGGAACGGACCGCTTCCCCCACGGTAACGTGCGTTTGATTCGAGAAGTTCGCGGCATTCTCGAAGTGTGCCCTCATAGTCGCCGACAATCTCTATCAGTGATTTCCGATCCCATCGCACCCTGGCCTTTACGCCTTGCCTTTCTCTCTGGAGAGAAGAGTCCGCCTGTGCAATTACGCTGCTGAGGATGTCGAGATTCTCGGCAAGCCCTCTGACATCTCTCCCAAATTCCAGATACTGTTTTGCTACAAGACAGTCAGCATGGATAGTTGAACAAAAAAGGAAGGAGAGAATGGCTCGATAGAGTTTCAAAGGACATCGTGTGCAGGAGCCGTGCGCGGAGGAAACCAGCGATGGCGATGTGCCCAGGGAGCCTTGCAAGGCAGCCCAACGTGGAGGTTGGAAACACTGGTTGGAGCATTGGGCACTTACTTGCATTGTGATCTTCAGACCAACCGTTAACATAAATCTCCCAAGCTAGTCGCCCAAGACTGACAAGATCTCCAACCTGGAGAGGACCTGCCATCAGATACGATTCCGCTGGTGTCAAACAAGGGCCTCAAGTGGCATGAGATGTTGGTGGAGGAGTGAAGGTGATGACTTGGCGCAGCGTCGACAAAAGTAAGACTATGGGAAGAGGTGGCAAGTAGGAACTCCCTCACAGGTGCGTGGGTGGTATCTTCATAAGAGAGAGATCCATAAGCCAGGCTGCTGTCGGTTGGGTGGCCACCGAGTGCACAGTAGGACAGGACTTGGTTAGATGGTATCTGAGGGGAATATCGCACCGGTCCTTCGCTTGAGAGGTGCGAAAAGCAAGGGCCGAAGAGCCTCTTGAAATGAGAGGTAAGAAGTGGGTGTGCAGACTTAGTGACAGAGGCGTCAGACGCGTACGAAGGGCTGAGACAGGACCAAACAACGCGAGTCCAGCCCTGGGACAAGGACAGAAGAGCTCGTGTGCCCTGCTTCCCACCAGGCAGCGGGGGTAACGGAGATTGGGAGGGATGGGCGGTTGTTCCGGGTGAGATGGTATCGGTCACTCATGCGGGCTAGCACACGCACATCTGCTTGAGCCTGATCTCGGTGGGGTGGGCGTTGGGAAGGACGCAGCAAATTGAGGCGGTCGTCGTCCCATTCCTATCTCTCATCCTGGACAACCGGCTCTCCGGTCATTGATGCTGCAGGCCCCCGGAAAGGCGAGAGGGATTTTCCCTTATCAATGTCGGACAGAGGGCGGTTGATAATGGACCCTCGTCATCTTGAGCCGAGTCCCACATCCCAAGTTCCGAGCAAGCTTCCCCGCGTACAAGACTTGATCGTCCCCAGGTCTTCAGCTCGGCTTGGCCCCGTCCGTTTGCCTAGCATGTCTGGGGGCTGTGCAAACGCAGGGGTAATGTATTGGTGGTTCAAGTGGCACAGGAGGCGCTAGGAACCCCATTATTAGCGGCCGGCTTCTGACGCGGTTGGAACGTATCGGCAAGGCAGACACATGGATAAGGCTGCAGAGAGCTCGTCGCCAAGCAAATGACGATTCTGCCTAGGACGGCATGGGTCACACGATGCGTAAAGAGGTGTAAGCGGCGCGTCCTGCTTGGTCAGTCGTTAATCCTGGCCCAATGCTGTGCGCCCGGCTTTGGTGGTGTTTGTCGCGCCCTGCATACAGGATACCAGATGCGTTACTTAACTATCACTGCCCCAGATAACCGCAGTCTGGGTGTTGGTTCGCTCCTTGCCTATGCGTGTCTTTAATTGACTTGACGACTGCATCGACTTCATGCCAGCTCTTCGTTCGGCCTGGCTCTTGAACTGGCCTCAAATCTAGCTCCAGCTTCGAGTTGGCACAAGAGGACCATCGACGGCAATACAGCAACGCAAAGATGGACGACTTTGCGCAATTCCAGCAAGGGCACCAGGCCGAAGCCCGGAATCGAGAGGCACCGGCCGTGGACAGCGACATTGAGGAAATCATGGGGGACCCCGACAATCCCAATGAGATCGTCACGTTTGCGCCCAAGGAGGCATTCAAGTTGGGCTACTTCGATGTCGCTTGCTTGGTGGTGAACCGAATGATTGGTAAGTGTCTCTGATATTCGCAAATTCGAAATTGAGGAAGAGAAAGCTCTCGAAACTCAAGCAATTGGACGATCTGGCCATGTTTTGTTGAGGTTGGAATTAAGTTGCGAGACTGGAAGGTGTCCGTGACAATCCAAGTGGGGATATCCGCTGTCACGGCAAGATCGGACGAAGGATCGATCGCTCTTGCTTGGCCAATGCTTCAGTTTCGATGTGTCAAGCGAACGATCATCATTTCTTGAACTTGGCGTCATCCCCAGATCTCGAATTGTTCATTCTTCCAATACTACGATGGATCAATCCACTCTGCGCTGCGCCGCCATTGTGCATCGTCACTTTATGATTACTACCATGAAGCCGAAAAGATGCTGACCAGAAGACTACAGGAACGGGAATCTTTAACTCGCCTCATCGTGTGATGGAAGGGACTCACTCGACGGGTGCTTCGCTGCTCCTATGGTTCGCTGGGATGATCTATTGTCTCTCCGGCACCCACGTGTACATCGAGTACGGCCTCAATGTACCCCGATATGTCATCAACGGCGTTGAACAAAGTGTCCCTCGGAGTGGCGGTGACCTTAACTACCTCCAGTACGTCTACCGAAAGCCGGCGTACAGGAAGGGCACAGTGCTTCTGAGCACTTCTCTTTTCGCAATTGGTTTCATCGCATTGGGCAACATGGCTGGTAACTGCATAAGTTTCGCCATGAGAGTGCTCATGGCGGCAGGGCAAAGAGATCCTGATCCTGGCACCGTCAGGGGCATTGCCATTGCCGTTGCTATCCTGACCTGCTTCATCCATACATTCTCTCGACGGGGTGGTATCATGCTCAACAATCTGTTGGCCATCGTCAAGGTCATGATTCTGCTGCTCATCATCGTTACCGCTATTGTGGCTGGTGCGGGTGGATTGAAGGACACCAAGAATGTCATATCCGAAAACACGACTCCTTCAAAGGCCTTCAGCAACTCTTCAAAGGATGCAAATGGATACGCCCATGCATTTCTTGCCATCATCTTCAGCTTTTCTGGGTTTGAGCAACCCAACTATGTCATGGGCGAGATCAGCCGGCCGAGGCGGAAACATCCAGTTGCCATGATCATCGGTATCAGCACGGTCATTTTGCTCTACATGGCCGTCAACATTTCCTATGTAAGTCTTGACTATCACAATGAGAAGCACGCATTTGCTAATACCTCTCAGATGGTTGTCGTCCCCAAGAAGATGCAGGAAGAAGAAAACGTAGCGCAAGCATTCTTCGACCTCACACTTGGCTCCTTGTCCAGCAGCGACACTGGGTTCCGAATTTTCAACGCATTCCTCGCCATTTCGAGCTTGGGAAACATCATTGTCATGACATACACTGCCGCGCGCGTCAAACAGGAGATTGCCAAGGAAGGCATCATCCCCTACGCCAAGTTCTTTGCTCAGGATGGGGACATATCTGTGGGACGCTTGTTGAACTGGTTCTACCAAAGGGGAATGTTCAGTTCTCTCTGGCGCATCCGCTGGTTCTCGCCTGAGGACCATCGTGAAAAGACACCAGTTGGCGCCTTCATCCTGCATCTGGTCTCGTGCTTCATTCTCATCTTTGCCACTTGGAGGATGAGCAATGATGATGCTTACGACCTGCTGACAAAGTTGAGTGCCTATACCATCAATGCCTTCTTTGGTGTGTTCCTTGGCCTGGGTATTCTCATCCTACGTTTCAGAGGCCCACCAAAGACAGATGCCGACGCGCCTCACAACCCGACCTCACCTCCTCAAACATGGCGCCAAATGACAGGCAAGCATTTTAATCCTGTGCTCAGTGTTGTATGCGCCACCATCTACACTATTGGTGGCCTCTGGCCTATGGTTACTACCTGGATTAAGCCTACGACGATCACACAGACACTCACGTGGTGGCTCGTTCCCACCATTTCGTGGTCAGTCATTGGCGGCGGCATCATTTGGTTCATCGGCTTCGTTGCGTTTGCCTGGCGCCGCAAGAAGAAGAGAAGCGAGATCTTCGTGGTGGAGAAAAAGCCTGAATTCGAGCTGGCCGACGACTTGACTGAGTCGGGAGGCAAGCCAGGTCGAGGCAGCGGGGGTTATGTGCTGGTCCACGAGACGGTGTACCACAGCTGGGAGGCAGATGAGAATAATGCCCTGAGGGATTTCGACACAGGGGGTTTTCAGAACCAGGCAAAGGAAGTACCGATGCATTCGACGAGTCCATATGCAGGAACGGACTTTGAGGGGTTCTACGAAGGAGGTCATGGACAGCAGCACAACGGAGGAGGAGGGTATGGAATGGGATATAGGGGTAACTGATATACTTTAGAAACTGATGGATCATGCGATACCAGGAAAACAATAGGTCCAGGATGGGTTACTTGGGTTGGTGTTGGGGTGTCAGTTATTTTACTAATGTCATTAACCTTGGAGTCCTTTCAACCAGTGCCAACTAATGATCATGTCTATAATCTTGGACTAAGAAGACACGAGGTTTTCAACTACACCAGCGACAAAAGTTGGGCTAACTCATAAATCATCATCCCCTCCCTCGTGGGAGATCTCGCAACGGTAACTGGAAAACCACCACACCAGTGTCCCAGACCACGGAACCCTGATCCACCCGTCAACTTCATCAACTATTGACAGTGTCGCCTCAACCACGTTCTTCCACCTGTTCATGCGAAAGGACATCCCCCCAGACTCCCCGACCTCGACGACTGGATCAAGGAGATCCGGCCGGACACTGCCGACGGCCCTCTTGCACCCGTCCCCGTAGTGGAGGAGGATCCCCAGGACGCAATTCCGTATGCCATCCGCCTCGCCCCGGCAGAAGGCCACCTTGGTCACCCCGCACAGCGGAGCCGACGAGTACAGATACTCGTCGTCGAGGTCGTTGTCCCAGGGGGACCAGTATTCGTCGTCAAAGCCCCCATTCTGCTGTCGATAGTGTGGGCTGGAGCTTCTGTAGGGTACCCATGGCGGGTTTGCTTCATGCCCTTCGTTCGGGTCGGGGGACTCGAAAGCCAGTTGAGGTGGCTCGTTCAGCGCATCTTCAATGTAGATGCGCGAAGGGCCCGTGGATGGCTTATCCAGCAGAGTCCAGACGCCAGGATGGCGCCTCGAGTGTAGGCCAATGTTCCACATGCGGCCCTGGCTTGTCTTCATCTATGGAAAGGTCAGTATGAATCATTTTAAACGAGGCCAGTAGACGTACTACTAGGGACTGGATCCTCCGCGATTCCGGTCTGCCGACGTCGTGGACCTCGACCTTTGACTCCCAGAGCTCCGTCACCAGCTCGCCCTTGTCCATCGGCATGTACAGCCAGGTTACCATTGGATGCTCTGCTGCTGTCTCTTTGTAGAAGCTCATGTCTTCGCCAGGAAAGTGAGGGTGAATCACTCTGATGGTTTTGTACCAGCAGGCTGAATAGCCAATGATGTCCGGATGGTTGCATTCGAAAAAGTTGAATCGGGGAATGCGATGACCATACCCCCCCTTGTGGATGCGAAGTTGTTTCTTCAAAGGTTGAGGTATAACCCACATTTGCTCGGGCTTTACCTCCTCGGTGATTCCGTGAGACACAGTTGACAGTTTGCGCAACTTGATGCCCTGCCCAAGATCTCAGTAGCGATTCTCATCACGGGAAAGAGGTGTGGCTGTGCGTACGTCGGAGTGACTGTGAAGTTGTCCTGGTGGCTGAAACGAACTTGCCCACCACCAGAGACCAGGCTCTGGAGAGACCTGAGGCGCTTCTTCAGAGTTCCCAAGCATGACCCTCCTGATGCCCAAGTGATCTTGGGCGACGTAAAGAGTGTCGATCTTGCTTGTCCGGGGCACGGGAACGGCCGTGACCCCCTTGGGAAACCGCAGGTTCGACAGTTCCGCAACGTAAGCAATGCCATCAAACATGACATACCGAGCCCACATGGGGTACTTAACCATGGCCATGAACATGGGTTTTCGGCGGGTTGCCATGCTGGCGACAGACTCTGCGACGGACTCGGCGTACGATAGGGCCAAGGCTGAAGAGCACTGCTGGGCGATGTCGATGGACACTTCGGGAGGTAGCCACTTCACGCTGGTTGACATGACGTGAGCAGTTTTCGAGATGAGCCAGTTCTCTCTTCGTTTGCGCACCACCTTTGATGGAACAAAGGTGCAAGCCGCCCGTTGCAGGACCTTGGTGATCCGAGACGGCGCGATGGCCTTGAGACATTCACCGTGACAGACCACCCTCTCCCTGGTGTAGCTGGAATCCTGCAGCTTGATAATGTTGAGTTCGTTTCCTGAGTTTTGGAGGTCTGAAGTGAGACTGATGCCGGGAGCCTCGTTCTTGTACCCTGATAATGTCTCGAGCACTTCGATGGTGCCCTCTGGGTTCTGACGGATCACTGGGCTCGGTAAGAAGGTGGAAGCCATAGAAATGAAGAAAAAGCCTCACCCAAGATGACAAGGCCGTCACAGCCAAAAATATCGTTCTGGCAGAGACCGCACCAGGGCGGTAGCCAGTGCTTGGGACGGTCCCATTCGCGAGGAGAGCAGGTACCGCACCAGCACATGTTGGAATCGTCTTTCACGAAATCAGGAGGATATCGTGTCGTTGGAAAGACTGGTTGAAGTGGAAAATGTTGTATCAGGAGATGAAATGTCGGGATAGAAGAATCTCAGGGCGCCAAGGCAACAATGGTATAAATAAGTAAGCTGTTGGTCGAGGTCGATACGTGCAGCAATGTGAGAATGATGATGGGAGGACTCAAACGGGTTGTGAATTACCTTCTTTAGGTTAGTGCAAGGCACAAAATTTACCAAAAATGGAAATTTTCCTGTGCGGACCATTCACTTACACGACCACCACGGAAAACAGTAAAATGGCAATAGGAATATTTCCCCTTCGAGCAGGGCATGCTTGACACAAGATAATCTTACGAGATATTTCTGCTTCAAGCGAGAGTTCCCGTGGCCTGTGTTTGTAGAAGAACTGATACTGGGTGAAGCTATCCATGCACATTTCTTACCCCCAACACCCTAGAGCGATCAGAAACTCAAGGGTTCACCAACCTTGGAGGGCTGGATCTTTCAGACACTCTCGTCTCTCTTTTTTCTGCAACTCAATAAGAACAGACCTTGTATAGTGATCGAAGTGAGGCTCAAAGCGGGAGCTATTAATCATGGCGGATATGAATTGCTGTATTTACAGACACCAACAATCCCATCCTCGCTCTCCCAAACAAACCCAGGTCAAGAGCCACAACGAGTACAAAAGATCAAGAGCTTAAAAGTATTTGACAAAGAAACCAAGATAGAATAGGTACCTAAACGGTAATCAAGAATGACGCCGCGCTTTGTTCTCCGACGTCCCAAGGCCCATCCATTTTTTTCGCATACACCCACCCATAAAGGTAAAAATTGATAACCCCGGATTTCTAGCTAAGATACAGAACCTCGTTCTCGTTTGGCTACGCTGCCCTTATTTTGTTTTGTTTGTTTGTAATTTGCCCGTCTTTCTTTCTTTCTTGCTTGCCTTCTTTCATGAGCGCCGCTTCTCATTCCCACCGTTTTAAAAAAGAACCGCTGTCGTTTGGACAAAAAATTATGATATCATTACTGGGAGTGTTGTGACCGTGCGCATGGGTTTCTCATTGGAGATCCCTTGCTTTGCGAGCTAGAACGCGCACATTGTCGACAAAGCCCTCGACGAGCTCTTGGTAACGATGCGGTTGTCCACTACTAGCTCGGCGGCCTTGGTCGACGAGGGCGGTGGGGTTGAGCTCAATCTCGAGTTCGTGCTCCTTTTCCATCCGCTGTGCGCCCTGGAATTAGTTAGTACGGTGTGTTGGAGGTGAATGTTGGGTATGGAAACTTACACCTGGGCCAGAGGCTGCGTGTGTGACCTGTGTGAGGTCAACTTGGTAATGCCCGTGGGTGTAGCTGAGGCGATCCTTGTTTCGATCAGGTTGGCGATCTGGATGATTCCCTAATTGCTCGAGCTCCTCTGCAGGACCGTCCCAGTTCATTTCGAGGTTGATGCTGATGCGGCAGTCCATTGGACACTGGGGGAAATGGATATCAAGATCTGCCACACGCGCCTTGATGATCTTGGCGAGAACTTCGCGGGTCTTTTGGTCGTAAGTTACTCTGGCGCGGACACTCTTCATCCTTGAGCCAAGGCGACTGCGGATGCACCCAGGAATCCGCGCCTGCATCTCTTGTGGAAGCTCGAAGAACCGGTCAACTTCTCGTCGGTGCTTGTAGTGAACTTGGACACGGTTGCCTCCATTGGGAGCGCGTGGATGAGTCTGTTTGACTATGTCGTTGAGGAAGTCGTTGAAGTATTTGTGTTGTGCCTGAGAGTTGTTAGCATATATCAACACACACGATCAGGCTAGACTCACCTCGGTCATGCTGCTTCGGAAGGCAACGCGCTGGGTTTCTTGTAACACACATTCCGAGTCGAGAGCGCGGTCTACTCGATGGTTGGTATCCTTGTCAATGAGGGTGCCCAACTTTGCCTCAATCTCAAACTGGATGTTTCGGCTGACAATTTCGCCCATGTCAGGAATGCTGATGATGTTGACAAACAAGAAGTCGGCCACTCTTCGGGAGATCTCCTCGTATGGCTTCACACCTGTGATGCTGGGCTCCCAAGCACCAAGAATGTCTTGCGGCCCGGCCTCGACG
>SSHR01001566.1:0-44987 GCA_006518225.1 Fusarium neocosmosporiellum | reverse complement strand
CAATTTATTCCTCGTCCAAGTTTGTTTCAACCCCAACCGCGATGCTCGCATCAAGGTCCCGTTGCACCCATTGAATCTTGTTCTGGATCCGAGTGAAGGCGTCTCTGCCAAGAGGCAGCCTCAGGATGTTGCCTTTTAGATGTCCCGCTCCCCCCTCGCCCGTGACAACCTCAAAGATGACGTTGACAGCCTTCTTTGGGTCCCCGGGCTGCTTCCCCGTGGCAGCACTGAACTTCTTGAGCGCCTCGTCGACTGCGGTCCCCGCGTACGCCTGCTCGGCCGAAGTGTCGCTCTTGATGCTGGCGCCGAGGAAGTTTGTCCTGAACGCGCCGGGCTCGACCAGCAGGACGTCGATGCCAAACTCCTTGACCTCTTTTGACAGCGCCTCGGTGAAGCCCTCGAGGCCAAACTTGCTGGCCGCGTAGAGTCCGCAGCCCGGGTTGCCGTCCTGTCCTGCGACGCTGCTGACGTTGACAATGGTTCCCGAGCTACGAGCCCTCATGCCAGGTAACACAGCCTGGACGGCGTACAAGGGGCCAAAGAAGTTGGTTTGGATTTGTTGTTCAGCTTCCGCCTCCCTAGTCACTCTATTAGAATTATTGCCATTGTGCAAGACGCCGTTGACTCACGTAAACAGTTCTATCACGCCCAAGACAGAGTATCCAGCGTTGTTGACAAGATAGTCAATCTTTCCGAATATCCTTTCCGCCTCCTGGATTTTCTTGGTTATGCTCGCCTTGGATTCTGTCATGTCGAGTTGGATGATCTTGCCCCCAGCCTCCTCGATCGACTTGACAGCCTCAGCGGATCGCACTGGATCTCGTACCGTGGCGATAACTCGATGGCCGGCTTCCAGGGCCCTCAGGCTCAGCAACAGGCCAAAGCCGTTGGAGCTTCCGGTGATGAACCAAACAGGTGCTGCCATTTTAGTAACGATTTGTTTGATGATTGAAGTTTGCCCTCTTTTCTGCGATACAGCAGAGGAGGTCTTTTTGGGTATTTATAAATCATCATGATGCGGACTTAGTATCTTGGTCCCCGTTAAGGCCGACGCATATGCCCACACTTGATGACTATCACAAATCCACACCATCGATTATGCATCATGTCACTAACTTTATCGCCTAACACCGAAATATATATCGGACATGTGAACTTGTTTCGACACTTTGTCCTGACATGCTACCATCCATCTCATTGGTGGCGAATATCCCTATCGGCTTGCCTTTAGCGACTCCTGAATGGCCATCATACTCTCGGCAACTTCGGAAGCTAATATACCATATCGTTTAGAGTTGTATTAGAAATATGAATATGAGAATGAGATGCGTTCCACGTCATTGAAATGTTAGCATGTTATAGCCAAGAACATTGTGTATTTGACATTATCGTAACTTTGTTTTTATATCATTGTGAAAACATGAAACTGCTGATCACAATCGACATCCTGCCTTTTCTTTAATAGTTCAGTTTGATCTTGATCGACCGCCCACCCCAGCGGCCCAATGTTTCTGGGAAATTGAAGAGTACACAACAATGCTACTAAGACGAGAGAGCCTTTCACACGCAAACACACCGCAAAGGTCCTCTCCAACACTCTCCGTTTCCACCATCACACACCTGATTTTCAACGACTCTGGGGAGTCTGGAAGCACGTCGCTAAGCCTAAGTGCTGGCTTGAACAAGGGCGGATCTTTGGTCGTGTCTGTCTTTTCCAACCCAAGTAAGCTGCGCAGTGGTAAACTCAGATGCTTGAGGCGCAGCAGCTTTTGCAGGGAGCCAAGCTTGCCATCAATGTTGTCTGCGTGCTTGAACTTATTCTGCCAATAGCTCACACGCAGCATAGGGTCTCGCCACAGCGTGTCGAAGCAGTAGAACCCAAGATCCAGCGATTCGAGCTTGTCTCCATGCTGTCGGAGGATATCGCCCAGGCCTTCATAAGAAGTATGTGCTGGTCCATCTGGTATACACAAGCCCTCGGGTATATGCAGATTAAGACGCAGGCTCCGCAGTTTGCTACAACTACGAAAAAGATGAACGACATCGCCGGCTCGCATTTCTACTCTTTCGAGATGAATGTGTTCGAGCTTGCAGTTGCCCCCCGAACTCAGAGAACCAGGAACCTTTGACCAGGAGATGTAGTATCCATAGAGTTCCTTGATCGATGGAAGTTGTGAGAAGAGGCTAATGGAGTCGGCATATGCAGGGTGTTGAGATTCATCTTCTTCTAGACGTAGTGAAGGCTGGAGACGAATTTCGCGAAGAAAAGGAAAATAATTTTTGGTACCACAATCTTTTGATTCTGGACCTGAAGCAGCAATCGAGTTTCGAAGGAGAAGAGGCACAACCTCTGGCTGCGGATCCTCGGGAATCTCTATGCTGAGTTTGAGCAAGTTGGGCGTCAGGATCAGCCAAAACCCCGAAATTGCATCTCGGCAAGCTATAGATGATTCGGATCCTCCAAGACCATCCTGTATCAGACGTCCGATTTTAGGATGCAGCTCGACATTTGTGCTTGCCTTGGAAAAGAGTTCTTGGAGGCGCTTGGATCGATCCGTATCAAGAGGACTTCCCGAAAGGTCCATGTTGAGGTCCTTTACCATTTTGCCCAAGTGAGGGTATTCGCATAGAGTAGCCAACAGCGGCATGTCCGTATCGAAGCCAGACACCATCAGTGTATGATAGATCAAGGGCTGTGCCAAGGTACAAAACTGCTTCGAGGCCCGACATAGGCTGCACAGAGTTTTATAATTGTAGCGACGGGTAAGGGAAAAGCTGAAGGAGGGGGAAAAGTTGGCCTCATCCCACAAACCTTGGCTCATTCTCTGTTTGCCAGGTCGTTTGGCGCGAGGCCGAAACAATGAAAAGATGAGGAAGAGGAGATCATCAGGTAGTGTAGTTATCGCACCATAAAAGCATAGGGCGTTATGGAAGAATAAATTAGGTATTCGTTATAAATCAGGTGTTAGACGTATGGCGTGAAGTGTGCATGTGTAGGTTGTTAGAGACTGGGGACAACACCTATTTATCCATTGTGCATTTCTTGGGCGACAAGTGCCCCGGCGACTCCAGGCCCACTAATTGTCGAAATATGTATGTGTGTGGGCGAGAGTCTGTTAGTTCTAGATTAAGTACTCCGAAGCAGCGGTTGACCCGGTCCATGATCCTAGTCGTGCCAGATGAGGGGTCATGTGTTTGAGATATAGCAACACGAGATACGCAAAGGGTCAACTCTGCAGAGAATGAATAGATATGGAGCAGCAACGATGTGCCTTGAGGCCTAGTGTTAGTTAGAGGTGCTAATGAGGGAAGCTGCGCTTCGCTGGTATAAACCTCGATCTCACCATAGTCTATCACATACGACCATACCCACCGGAGAACTCGGGATCCCGTCCGCTCTCCCATAGATAAGCCGGTGAGGGGCGGATTAGTAGTTGGGTCGGTGACGACCAGCGAATCCCCGCTGTTGTATGTCTTTTTTTGCCATTTTCCCTGACTTTGTCTTTTACTGATCCTTGTGGTGGCTCGTTTTTAATGATGTTCTGGGCTATCGCACCTCCAATGGTGGAGGGTGGTCAGCAAACAGGCTCTGTGTCGTTCATTTCGCGCTATTCACTACAGCCAATGGGAAGATAGAAGTGGGCGCAAGGGCAACTCATCGAGCAGGTTGTCAGGCAATACATACATGGTGAATAAATTTAATCTATGAAAGATATGTTCAACAATTTTTATTTTATTTTATATTTATATTTAGTTTTTCGAATTCCTTTTCTTCTGTGTCTCGCAAATGATGGAAAAGAAAGGGAGAGAAAAGAACCCCGCCAACAATGTCCGCCCCCGGATACCTTTGTTACTCAGGGACCTCAAACCGTGAATAGCCCATGTCCTGAGGTGACACCGCCCCATTCATTGACCGGCCCAAGGACAGACTCATTATGGCGATAAGAATAGCCGAGAAGGGTTCCGTCACGGCCAAAATGGAGGATCGCATCAACGCGTCGCCCAGCAAGTCTGGCACGCAAATGAGAGGGGACGGCTGGTCCTCCGTTGTTCAAGCGCACGCGGCGAGTGAGGGTGCGCGCCATGGTATGGGTCTGGGGCCCCACTGGGGCTGGTACTGGTGTGGCTTGAGCAGCTGGAGCTGTCACCGCGACGCGTGCTGGGGAGCCTGGGGTTGGCGTCTGGGTCCGGATGACGGTGGATTGCTGGTTGATCATCACCGTCTGCTGCGGCGAGATCAACCTTTGCTGCTGATAGAACTGGCGTCTTTCATAGTGCTGCTGCTGGCGGACCACCTTCTGGTACGCTGTGATAGTCTTTTTCGCAACGACCGTTGAGAGCTGCTGAGACGGCTGAGGCTTGTTGGTATTCATGGCGGGCTTTCTATTGTTGCAAAATGGAATCAATAACCGTTGTGAGGTGGAATAGCACAAAGCTTGATGAGATCAAGAACGCATTCCCAACGTCGAATCACCTTGCTAAATACTATTCTCAAAAGGCCAGTTTTAACACTCTCTGCTTGTTGATCCATCTCATCCAACACTGGACGTATTTTAATTCTAAGCACACGCACTTGAAGACACGAGTTTTAGACCTGGCGAAAACAGGCCGTCCAGGAGCTTCCATTCTAACCGCCGAGACCTCGAGGCCAAAAGACGAATGTTCGTATCCTGAGTCTTGTTCAACAGGGGTCCGCGTCCCGGTTCTGCTCATTTTGAACAGGGGGTTTTCGGTCATGTGATGGCCCAACGACCTGACCCCAGCCCAAAATTTCCCTCCAACCTCAAACTTGCTTCCTACAACATCCAAAGTCTGGCAACCTCGCCCAGGCACTTTGCTAGCTTGCGTGTCACATTCAGCCTATAGGACCATCTAGCACTGCAACTTGTGGAGTGCGCATTCCCTTTTGCCTCAGCTGGAAATGCGACATTGCGTCTGCTTGCCAAAGCAAATCATTGCAGGCTTGGCTTCGCTGTGCGATGGGAGATTGCGGGACCTCACAGCAGGTTTATATCGCCCCGTCCCTTTCTCCTGACTCCGTCATGCGCGTCTGGCGTGTCTCAGAGGCAATTACGTCGTGCTGTCAACGCCTACGCCTGGACATTGACACCTTTGTTTTTGCCCTCTCCTCCTACACTTCCTCACGAGGCAACACTCAGCTTGTTGTGCTGTCTGAAACCACTTGTGGAGAATGGTCAGTCAATCAGATGAGAAATATCCCGTTAGGAAGTACTTCTGTCTGGGATTTTCCCACTCTGATTTAAGTACCGTTTAACTGCCACCAGAGTGTGGGCGGCTGATTGGTCAAGGAGGGCTCCAAGCTGGGTCCACCTCATTACCTACAATCCAGTGAAACTCAAGGATTCTACTCTTCATGCTTTCATTAAACACTCAACTAGCCCTCACATGCTGGGCACTGCTTCGTTTTTTTGCCACTGTACTTGTAGCACAGAAAGAACTTTATGCCAAGGACATCGGGCTCTACTAAAGCTCAATACGGACCACACCTGATGCTATGTCTGAGCAAGGTGCTCGGGGCCAAGGAGTGTGGCCCCACAATACCCAAAGGAGCGCCGGAGTTGAGGGGAAAGAAAGTCAGAAGCCAACCACATCAATGAATCCTTGCAAGGATCTGGGGACGATGATAGGTTCCGTGGGACAGAGTTGTCGCGGGTTGATACTATGCTCCGGCGCTCCTTCTAGCAACCCAAGAGGCCCGTCGTGAGGAAGCCGACTATAAGAGCTCTAAGGAAACCTGTTTGCGTTTCAATTCAGCACAGTCGAACTCCAATATACGTATCACATCTTATACAGGTTTCCCAATTCAGCAACCCAAACAGGTTCTCGTCAACTATCCACATATAATGGCGACTCAAAAGCCCAAGGTTCTCGTTGTCCTCACCTCGGCCGACAAGGTCCCAAAGACCGGCAAGCAGATCGGCTGGTACTTGGTAAGTTGTTATCATGATTCCGGAATTTATTGGATACTTTCGAATCACAATCGTGCACTTCTTGTCAAGGTCAATGCTAACAGTCCACAGCCTGAGCTCGCGCACCCATTCCACGTCCTCAACCCTCTTGTGGAGCTGGTCTATGCTTCGCCCAAGGGTGGAGTGTCACCTCTTGACCCGGTATCTGTTGATCTCTTCAAGGAGGACCCTGTGTGCAAGGATTTCCTCGAAAACCACACGTCGGTCTGGGAGAACACGACAAAACTGTCTGATTTCGCTGGGCGAGCCTCGGAGTTTGATGCCATCTTCTATCCAGGCGGACATGGCCCCATGGTAGATCTTGCAGATGACCAACATTCAAAGGATCTACTGCGGGACTTTCACTCGCAAGGCAAAGTCATCTCGGCAGTGTGCCACGGCCCTGCAGCTCTCGTCAACGCCACCACCGCTGCAGGTGAGCCGTTGCTCAAGGGCGTGCAGGTCACTGGATTTGACAATGTGGGTGAGGAAATGTTTCAGTTTACCGAAGACATGGATTTTAGCCTCGAGGATAGGTTGGGTCAAGTCAGTGGGGGCAACTATGTCAAGGCTGCCGAGGGCCCCCTTGCAGAAAAGGTCGTGGTAGATGGCAAGATTATCACGGGGCAGAACCCGGCGTCGTCCAAGGGAGTGGCCGAGGAGATTGCCAAAGCTCTGGAGGTGTAGCTTGAGCAGCAGTCTACCGACTTGATGGTTTTGTTACCCTATAGCCCAGCACTAGTAGAGGAGTTGAGATAGTTTACGCAAAGCAAGTTTGCTTAGGTCTCTAAACACTAAGTCAAGAAACATGTGGGCATCTCGTCTCGGAAATAGGGCTTACGGACTTACGGTGAGCAATTAATAAGCCGTTTACCTCCCTGGCTTAGCGCTGACGATTGGAATTCTACTTCTTTGGTCTACAGCATAGCACAGTCATAACCTCTCATCTCGCCAGGCCGACTGACTGCAGGATGTTTGGGGCTTTCTCTGCCTCTTCAAAACCTGCGGGGGCTTTGGCCTCTCCTAATGCTTCGTCCAAACCAAAAAGGGACCAGGTCGCGCGGGCCTGCGATCTATGTCGAATACACAGAGTCAAATGCGATACGGGTCATCCGTGCCGGAACTGTCTGGCTAGAGGATGGCAATGTAGTAGCCGCGGGAGGCTTGACCAAGGATGGAACCTCCCACGTGCCATGAGGTACGAAGATCGAACGGAACGAAGTAGTGTGTTGATTTTCAGAGTTGACTTGGAGTATGCAGGGAAATCGAAGTATTGCGAAGGCGTGTAAAGGAACTCGAGGCTCAACTCAAGGGTACAAACGCTGAGCCAGGGGATACACACAAACACCATGCGTGTGACGACAAAGATGATCAGTCTTCAAGCCCATACCCTTGCAACGAGGACGGAATTCACTTGGACACTACTCAAGCTGCGGAACCATCTTTCCGTGCTCAGTTTTATGGACAGTCGTCGGCATATTACTTCATTCACCGTATAAACCTCCATCTCCAATGTCACCACCAAGAATCTCCAGAAGCTCAAAGCCCTCAAACACTGATCCCCAACTCTGCGAGCCGGTCTTTTGTTCATACTGTATTCTCCCACGAAGCAGAGCCGGAAGAAGGAGTTGGATCAGAAGTGGTTCCGGAACGCCATCAACGGTTGACGGAGAGCACGTTATCTGGGAAGAACTTGACAGCAACCCAGGAGGCCTTCTTTCTCGACCTCTTTTGGGATTCTTGGCACTGCTGCTATCAGATTCTTGACCAAGCTGGATTCAAGGCGCACTACAGGTCCCTCTGGGGCGACTCAGGCCAAAGCACCAGGAAACCATCTGCGCTGGTCGACATCGTCTTGGCCTTGTCCATGCAGTTTGGCGTCACGTCTCTGCCTCGTCAGGTAGAATCACAAGCTGAGATTGGAATCCGCGACGCCACTATTGCCGGCCGCTGGCTCCACCGACGCGCCCAAGCCCTACTGACCTATGAGCTCGAGAGGCCTTCTCTCACGACTCTCCAGTGCCAGTTCTGGTCTGTCGTCTATCTTGGAAACGCATCGTATCAGAACATGGCTCAAAGTATGATTGGGGCCGCGATTTGCACAGCACACGCACTCGGACTTCACGTTGAGCCATCGACAGAGCTACCGCCTAAGGAACGAGAGGCGAGGAAGCAGATGTGGTGGACGTTGTTTGTCTTTGAAACTAGACTTGGTATCCGATTGGGTCGACCATGGGGTATTGATATGTCCCGAACAACCTGTTCCTTGCCAGCAGAGGACCAGGAGCTCTATGACGGCCATGTGGCGTGGCGAAGCTACACGGTGCAAAGAGCCAGGCTTATGCTGCTAGTTCGAGCCGCCTTTGACAAGTTTCACCAAAAGTGTGCTTCCATAAAGAAGGGAAACTCGAGTGTCATCGTTGAGGAGTGCTCGAAGACCGTCAAGACCGGTATCGATGATATACAGGCATGGGTTAATACAGTCCCTACTGCACTCAAGACAGAACGTCGTGGCAACGGTATCCCCTTCTCAACTGATCTGTCCGAAGTTGAGATCGAGCCCTTTGCACCGCTCTGGTTACGTCGGCAGCGCCTCATGCTGGAGCTTGGATATCACGATTCCCTTCTGACAATTGGCCGTACATGTATAGCCTTTTCGCTTGACACAGTGCAGGCCTCGAATCAAGAGGTTCGTATTGACGGTCTGTCTCCTAAATGCTCTACAATGCTTCTTGTGGCTGAATCAGCCGCTTGGCACGCAATATCGATAACACATCTATTGCACCAGATTTACAAGGACCACGACATCCTTGACGGTTGGTATGAGCCATTCAACTACCAATGGAACGCGGCCATCACGTTGGTCGGATTTATGCTGGCTTACTCCAAGAACAGTTCCATAGTCCTGGCTGCTTGTGAGGCCCTCTCCAGGAGCATCGAGGTCCTAGAGCGAATGGGTAGCTTCTTCGGGGTGGCAGCGAGCGCGGCAGTCATCATCAAGAGCCTTTCATATAAGACGAATGCTGTTGTGTACGGCTTGGAAGAGTCTACAGCAAAGCCAAGCGAGGAACGTTTCGTCAACATCTCTGAAGCCCCCATAGCCCAGCCAGATTCGATTCATCTTCCAGAGTTGGATATTGCATCATCCATCTTGACCGGTGCTGATGGTACGTTTGGGCCGGCATCTGATTTTGAGGGGTTCGGATTCAGCAATGATTTGCATCCATTTGTAGGGGTGGGTGAACTGGGCCTAGAGGAAAACTTGGATCTCTGGACGTATACATTGGATTCGTAGTTGGGATTCAGATTAGGCTAGAAACAACAAAAGGCTATAATGAAGTTAAAGAAATGGAGAGGATCTCTATATTAATGAAAGATAATCATAGCCCCCGAAAGCCACAACTTTTCATACACATCATTCTAGATTATCAGACAAACTTGAACCGCTCAGCCCAGCATTACTGGAACAATTTAGCCATGAAAAGCAAATGGTTTGATCAGTCGACTTACCTTCCCAGCCCCATTCTTCCATTACTGTCAACCAATGCAGCCTGCTTTTTACCGTGTATTTCCTGGCGTCCGTCTTGAGTCCTGAATGGTCTTGTTGAGTTAGAGCGGTTGAGTCAAAGAAGAGGGAAGACGTTGGGGGTTCCCATTCTTGATGCATACAAGGACAATCATTTTCAAAGCCGCTCTCAGAAACCATACCTTGCTCAAAGTCCATGCCAGAATTTAATCCTGCCGAGAAAAGAGAGTTGCCCATTCTTCCGTGGTTGGATCCCTCACATGACTGACAGTGCTTCCCATAACTGTCCCGCCTCCTCCAGACCTCCAAAGTCAACTCCAGACATCTCTCCACGATCCCAGATGTATTCCCAGTCGTCATCGACTCCCATCTGTCGCGGATCCAATCTCTGTCTTCTGCCTCTGTTGCCTCGCAACCGGCTATCATGAGGGGTAGGATATGGAAGATGACTGCCCGGGAATGGAGTGGAACTGTGGCGATGAGCACAAGCACCTTTCGAGCCATCTCCGAAAAGGAGAAGCGGATGGGAAGCTCGGGTACTGCCTGGTACAGCAGAAGAAGCGTAGCCCATTTGTAGGAGTTTGCCGTCTGGACTAGATCTGAAGCATTTGGAGTCAACGAGTCGGCGTCCCCGGCGACCTCCAAGCTCATCGAAGGAGTCCAACACTCGATGGCCATCTTGAGTTCCACGGCTCGGGCGACAGTCGCGGGCGAGTTGAGCTTATCCTGCGTCTTGCGGACGCGCCGGACAAGATCGGCAACGCGGCCGATTAACGGGAACAGCGTCCCAGCACATCCCATGAGAGGATCGACCTGAGGCTCAGGACAAGGACTTGTCGAGCTACAAGCAGTCATGAGATCAAAGTCCATAGCCTGGACGTTGGAGCAGGTGATCCGCGTGAGGACATCCATGTAGAGCCAGAGGTTGGCGAGAAAGCTCAAGCAGAGATTCCCCTCCAGAGGTCGCGACGCGAGACCCTTGGAGAGACCTTGCTGAAGGAGGTCCTTTGCCTTGTTGATGTGGCTGATGCCATTTGATGCTCGGGGGTAGTACCAAGTTTGGGCGATGCTCAGGGCAAGCGTGACGATGAGCGCCACCTCGAGGCGCATGCTGCCGTTGGCCTCGACCGAGAGCTTCCCCATGCTGTTTTCCAGGTGCCGAACACCCTCAGCGCGAAGTCGAGGCAGGCCGTTGGCTCCGTTGAAGCATGTCATGGCGGCGATGGCGTGGTACAGCGCAGGGTGATCCTTTGCCAGAGGCCAGACCACCTTGCGCCATGGATTGCTGGTCGGGTCTTCCTTGATGTAGAGAACCTCGCAGATACGATTGTCATAGAGCATAGCGATGCTCTCTGGGCTGTTATCTCGGATGGCTGGTTGTCGGTAGAGGTTGAAGAGGCCGTGTCCGTTTAACTGGAGCGAAGGGCTCACAGCTAGATCCAGAGCCGAGATCCACGAGTCCTCGGCAGGATCCAGCACATCCGGGTCTTGATTAGAAAGAATGTCCGTGGCACCGAGATTCTCTGACGCAAGATCAAGAAAGTTCGGCAACACGGCCTCAGTACTCTCTGTCACGTCTAGGTCGGTTGACACGGAGTTCTTTGGGTCCACGATGGCGTTGAGGTCCAAGAAGAGCATGTCAAAATCTGCGACTTGTTCCGTCGGACTGAATGATATGTCAAGAGAAGGTTCAGCGGGAGAATCGAGTGCTTGGAGGAGGTCGTCGTCCTGGGGTCCTGGGCTGGACACGTCTTCCATCGCGTTGGATTCCGGGGCCTCAGATATTCTCGATGATGGGAATGTAGAATTGGTTCTTTCTTGTGGTCCATTAGATGGTGTAGTTGGATGAGGGTGAGCCGTCTGGTGGTGTCTTGTTTTGGTCGCTGTCAAGTCAGCATGTTGCATCCAATATGCCTATCCCCGACTTACTCTTGCGTGCAAGGTAGCCTGTCTGGTCGGGTTTCTCGATTTCTTTCCATATCAACTCCAAACTATAACCACCGCAAGGAACTCGTCTCCGCAGACATTGTGTGCATGATGGCTTCAGCTCGTCGCACTTCCTCCTCTTTGCTTTACAAGTCACGCACCCTGTGGCCGTCAGCCGTGACCCCGACAACCTCCAGGCACACACGAACCATGTCGACTCTTTTCATGCTTGGCCTTTTTCAGTGTCTCCCTGGGAGTCTCTTCGCGTAAACCATGAGGCAAAAGCCGCCGCGGGGGTTTTCTATTGTTTGCTGGTGCTGCTGCTGACGTGGAGGTTGCATCATCTTGTATCCTAGGTTGAGCGGCCGAGGTCGTACTCATCCCAAACGCCGTATTCACCTTGAGCGGACGGGCAAAGAGGAAACAAACACCCTTGGCTGCAAAGAAGATGTTTTATGAAAGAGGTGGAGGGTGGCCGTGGCCGTTCTTTATACTCTACTGATCACAAGACGCAGCTATCAAGTCATGCTGGGGTAAGGACGGCTACTGTTACTACTTCAGGATTAGTGTGGGGGGCCTCGATGCCGCTATGACTGATCACTTATCGCCGGGTTTCACACAGGTTCCTTATACAAGGTCATGGGGGCATGTAAATGTGCATTCTGGACATGCAACACGCCACTGAAAGACTGACGCCGCACCCTCAATCTGAGTGAGTCCAAGCTTTAACAATGTCATCATCTCCATCAAAGAAATCATATCATTTTAAGCCGGAGACACCTCTGCGACCTGAGGCGTGTTAGACTCTAGAGGTGGAGGCGGTGACGCATTGGGCTTGAGCCTTTCCTTTTCGAACTGAGCAGAGCACATCTCTAGCACTCGGCTCTGGTAGTCTGATGCACGAAATTAGCATGTTTCTTTACATCAGTATTTTTGAGGTCACCTACAGACTACACCATTCTCCTTGTTCGGGTTGAGAATACCCTTGGTGTAGATGCCGATGTTGAGGTTCTGCTGCGTTCTCTCGCAGAGCTCAATGTCTTCCAACGCGACCGTGCGAGTGAACTTGTAATAATCCTCAAACTCTTTGGAGCCGGCAGGCGCAGCGTGATAGTAATCAAACTCCATCACACTGTTACCAGGCTTCTCCAACGGGCAGACGCGCCAAGAAGTCATGCCGCCGCCGTAGATGCTCAGGGTCGAGTTTGGGAACAGGTAAACAAACAGCCCGTCGTTGGCCTCGCCAGGACCTGCGAGGTGCTGAGAGTAGTTGTGTCTGTTGACGACCCTGTACGTGGTGGGCTTGTACTTTTTGGAAAACTCGGGGTGAGCATAGGCGCAGTGAAGGCATTCCTGGTATCCGTCGACCATGGCCTTCCAGTTGTAGTTGCCGACATACTTGAGAGGTCGCCGAAGAGGCAGATCAGTAAAATCGACGTCCTTGATCAACTCTTCTAGCCCTGGGAAGAATTCTTGGAAGCTGACTGTCTCGTCGGACAAGGTCATGAAGAGCAAGCCGCCGGCCGTCAAGTGGCTGCGTATTTCCGAGCCCTGACACAAAGGTAAGAATATTGACAGGGCAATATGTGAAAGGCAACTAGGTGAAGCGTACAGAGTCGGAAAATATCTTGATGGTCTTCCAGTGAGCAGAAGAACGCCGGATAGTGTAGTTGACCTGCGCCAACTCGCAGCGGTAATCTTCTTGGGCGTTTGGCCATTTAGTGACGGCGCCCAGGAGAATCCAGCTCTTGTAAATGTTAGAAATTCCTCAGGCAGCGAGAGTGAGAAGTAGCAAACCTTGAGAAAGATGGCTCGCCTCTCCAAACCGTAGATGGCCTTGCTGGTATACCATGAGGCGGGAAGTGTTGTCTGGCAAGCCATTTTGAACTTGATCAAGGAGTTGTGGTGAGATGCTGTCTGGTGAACTGAACTCTAATCATACAGATGATGAATATATAATCGAGAAGTCCAAACGGCCATCACAACGGGCGCAGCTCTTTTCCAAATGCAACATTATCTCGCAGGATCCTTCCCATGCGCTATTCTTGATAAAGAAGGGCGGTCCATTGCTCTGCATCTCCAACCGTTTTGGGGGGCTCAATCCGGGCATCCGCAGCCAATCAGAACTCTGAACAGAAGCCATCCAAATGAGGAAATTTGATCCCAGCTATTGGAACTCCTCATTGGACATGGTTTCGGCTCATCGATACGCCACGGGCGGGAAGCAGCGGAGATCTACGGATAGTTGAACGCCCGTGACCAGGGGTCCTAGCACCCGTTGGATCAGACTTCCTACAGAGGGAAGCCGGGCTTCCGGCTCATATGATCTGTAAAAGTATCGTGAACCTGACTAGTATGGAGTAGCGGTGTTGTCGTCCGGCGTGATGGGCTTGGCCCATTTGGGTTATGCCAAACGGTGAGAGGTATCATCGAGACCTGCTGGCTTATAAAGTTTTACGGGCGTGTTTTCAGATTAGTAGACATCACCGCCTTTCTCACTTCGCTGTTTTATACCTTCGAAATGCTAGAGAATTTCCATGTTTCTCCTTACATCCTCTGCGGCGCTGCCCTTGCTTTGGCTGCGTCGTTGTTTTGGTTCTACAGGCTATTCTCCAACTCTACATCGACGACGCTTGCAGATGTTCAACTCCTCACCAAACGGCCCGATCTCCCCCAAGGATGGTGGACAGATTCTGAACGGTTCCAAACCGAGAAGCGTGCTATTTTTAGCCAGGTGAGCCTCCCCGGATCTTGTCGAGGCCTGCTCTGACCTTGACAGACTTGGATTTGCGTAAGCCATCGCAGCCGCTTCGTCAAGGCCGGGGACTACATCGCCTTTGACATTGCGGGCTTCCGTGTCCTTCTCATGCTGGGCAAAGACGGCGATGTGCGAGCATTCCACAATATTTGCCGCCATCGTGCTTTCCCCGTGGCCAAGAAGGCGTCAGGATCCTCGACTGTGCTCGGCTGCCGATACCATGGATGGAGTTACGATACCAAGGGCCAACTCACAAAGGCACCCCATTTCGACAATGTCCCTGGTTTTGAAAAGAGCCAGAACGGACTCTTCCCTATTCACACAAGAGTGGATGATGGTGGATTCCTTCACATCAACATGAGCGCGAGTGAAGCAACTGGAGACGCCGAGGTGTCACACATCAAAAAGACTTCTCAACTTGCCAGTATCAGTCAAAGCTCTCACTTTGTTGACACCTGGGAAGTAAAAGGCAACTTCAACTGGAAAGTAATAGGTGCGTTGTCAACACCCATGAGACATGAAGCGAGCTGTGGCATTGTGCTAACCACCCAGGCCTAGCCAATGACACCCAACATACTTTTCAGACACCTACAACAGACGGCATCCCTCGCCTCTTCTCCCCCAAAGATACCGTACCTATAGGCCAGCAGCGTCTTGGACCACTGACTACCATATCTTCAAAGCCTAGTAGCCCACTCTGGTACCAAGTCACATACTCCCCAGACTCTGTCGGACAGACAACGGTACGATGCGACGTATACTCGACCCAGAAGCCGGATGCACATGCTTTTGATAGCAATACAGAAGCTGGCTTGAAGGACCAAATTCAAGCCATAGTCCGCCAGCACGAGGGCATCTACACCAAGCTCACCGGCCCAGACTTTGACGCACTTGGTGGTGGATGTACGTTCATGGAGCATCTAAACAGAGACATCCCAGCTGACGGTCATCTAGATGAGCAAGCCAAGATTGCCGACATGGTCGACGCCCATCTCGAAAAAGAAAAGAGTCAAGGGCAAGAGATCAAACCGGCCGCCATCCAGCACCAGCAATGCAGAAGTGCAGCATACATGCAGGCGGAAGGAAGTAAGACCAACCCTTGTCCCATCTGAGTAGCACCCTTCTAACTTGGTTCAACAGTCTGTCGAGCAATGGAGTGTGACAGTGAAAAGCTGGCTTGGTGATCCTTCTGCATGGGTGACGATATTGATAGATGGTGAAAGGAAGATTGAAAAGGCCTATGCTGCCGGTAGCAAAGCCCAGCCCTGTGATACACACATGATGGTAACAAGAAGTCATAATCGATATCTAGCTTGCGTGGCCCTTGCTTCTCAATACCAAGATTCGATCAGAGCACGATCGGTGTGAAGCCGCTGATCTGTGATGAGCCGCGAGAATGACTTGTGCATGTGTAACTTGTAACAAAAGTGTTGTTTTTGATCATGATGACGTCTCTGAGTGAAAACGATATGACAAGTCAGTTAGACCGGCAGGCCAGCAGCCTAGAAATTCTCTGAACGCCAATAATGGCCCTGGACAAGCCTCAAGGTCTGGCATCCAGCAACAATAAACGAATCGTAGGCTTGCTTTCCCCGATTACATCTCGGTCCCGGCAAGGGCCAGTTCTCGCCAAGCATCCCTAGAGATCAAGTGGGAAGGTTGTGTGCCGCCAACTTATTCCACATTGCATCAATGGCTGCCTGATTGATGCATGTTCCAAGTTTTCTAGCAGTACCCGATAGCTCATAAGGCAGCCTTTCTCTCCGAGGTCTCGGCACAGCTGGTTTAACCAGGGCCACACATACGCAACTTTGTATTTCTAATAGACGGGGTCGAGTCCGGTATCAGGATGAAGAGAGTAAGACAACATGCTCACCGAAAATCAAGTAGGGGTGTAGATCATGTAGTGACCCGACTATAACTTTGTCGAGCGCGACAAAGTGTAATCATGCACAACTGTCTCAAAGGCGGCCTCGTGTGACCATGGCGAGGACCAGACAGGATTATGCGCATCTCTATGGCCCTTCTTAAGCACTGTTTCCCCGCCAACTCGGGGGGGAGGGTGAACAGACTGTTGAAATAAAGACTTGGTAGCAACAGCCAATGCCTAGGTGCCTAAGCTCAACAACTGGCAATCATATAAGCTTGTGTGACAGCTAATAAACTTTGACAGAAGCCGTTTACCTACTTTGAAGATTCGGAACCCCGTTGACCTGGCGCTCGATCATAAACTGGATTTCGGGTAGATCAGGTTTTCTCCTATAATCCAGCGAGTCAACAACTTGAATCATGTGGCTTCTCGCTTTTCAAGGCGATGACGCCCCAACTGCTTCACAAGTCCTTCGCGCCTCCATCATCATCCTTGCGGGCTTCCTTTTGCGCTACATAAGCCAAGGATACCAGATCAGAAAGAGATTCCAATCCATCCAAGCGCAGGGCATCGTAAGTCGCACTCCTTCATAGAATCATCCTTTTACCACTTTCAGATACCCCGCCGACAAGCCACAGCCCATGATGGAGCATTCCATCATCTTTGGCCATCTCAGGGTCGTCAGGAGACTCATGTCCATCCTCCCCTCTGACGCCTACCCCGACTACCTGCAGACGCAGCTTCAAGATAACTGGAGACAGCTATTTCCTCAGTGCACCAAATGCCCACCTCTGGTCTACCTTGACATATGGCCCTTGGTAAACCCGTTGATCGTCTCTCTCAGCGCGGACGTGTCGTCCCAGTTCACGCAGCAGCATTCCATGCCCAGGTTTCGAGACGCAAAGGATTTCTTCTACCCGCTGACCAAGGACCGCGACATTGTCAGCATGAAGGACGCCGAGTGGAAGGTTTGGCGCAAGAGGCTGAATGTTGGCTTTGGTGCTCAGTACATCACCAGCCGCATCCCCGACATTGTGGAAGAAGTTGAAGAATTCGTCAATGTCTTGAAGAGTAGGGCAGGCAGGGGGGAGACATGGGGACCGGTGTTTCTTCTAGAGCACGCCACGAGTGACCTCACCTTGGATATTAGCGCCCGTTTCTTCTTGTAAGTACATACTTCTACTTTCTAGTATGAGTTGATACGGACAAGACTCCCAGAATTAGCTCAGCAAGAGGAATACTTATCAATTTGAACAGAAACACGCGTCTCCACGAACAAAGAGGGAATCCATCTCGACTTGCAGTTGCTCTGGAAGATACCCTTTCCAGGATGATGTTCCGAGTCAACATTCTCACCGTTTTAGCATACTACAACCCCTGGCGGCACTTAAAGCTCTGGTGGATCTACCGCACACTCACCCAACAGCTCATCCCTCCAATGCGAAAACGTCTGTCTGAACTGCAGGCAGACAGCGCAATTCCAAGAAAGACGCTCATTGATCTAATCGTCCAAGCGTTGGAGGAAGAGGCGGCCGAGGAGCAAGGATCCAGCAGAGAGAAACCCCAGAATCTGATAGGGCTTGCAAATGACTCACTCGAGGTGGTTGTTGGCCAGCTCAATGTGTTTATGCTTGCTGGATTCGAGACGACTGGCAGTGCCATCTCCTGGGTCTTCCGCTTACTGCGTCAACATCCCACCGTCTTGGCCCGGGTGCGTCAAGAGCATGATGAAATCCTGGGTCCAGATCCTTGGGGCGCGGCGGATGCCTTGAGGGAAAAGCCACAGCTGGCCAGCATGCTGCCATACACGCATGCTGTGGTCATGCTGTGGTCCGCGAGTCGATGCGCGTCCACACCAACGTTGGCACTATACGTCATGGCGACCCGGGCTTCTTCCTTACGGGTCCTCCAGGCTCAGGTCCTGGTTTTGAAGGAAAGAAGCTGCCGGTTGGTGGCTTTGGTCTGTGGGACGGCGTGTCTGCCATTCATAGAGACCCCGAAATATGGCATAGGGCCGACGAGTTTATACCGGAGCGGTTCCTCGTCACAGACACCAATGAACCTCTCTGTCCGCCACCCAATGCCTGGCGGCCGTTTGCTGCGGGCCCCAGGAACTGCATTGGACAGCACCTTGCCTTGGTGGAGATCAAGTTGACCATGGCGATGGTGGTGAGGTGTTTCGACATTGACTGTAAGTGAGATGAGTGGGATCGAAGCAGGCAAGTTCCCAGTTTTGACCTGACAGCATGCCGCTGACATTTTTTCATCTATCAGAGGAATCAAAGGCCCAAAGACAGACGCCTCCACTGTTTGGGATGATCGCTATTATCAAGTTGGCAGATATGGACCACCACGGGTTAAGGAGGGTATGCCTGTGCATGTCAAGGTGCACTCCCATGCCTAACTACCGCACTACATGACATTACCTGTGGAGTAATATGAATTTGGTAGCTGAAATGATGGCATTTCCGTTGATTATCTTACTTCCCTTCTCATGAAAATGAAGAGAGAGTGCTATGCTAGAGTGATATGATGATATCCCGTGTCAAGAATATCACCAACCCGAAAACTGTTGGTAATGCAAGAGCTCAACTGACAGCTGCATGACATCAGCAATTATCACGGAGCTTCTGGAACCTCCGGCCTAGGTAGCCTTCAGATTACGACATGCCTTTAATAGATGCCTGTGATTGGTACCCAGAAGCTAGGAGATAGAGAATATCGCGACCGTTGCCATGCCAAGGCGGTAGATAGATGCACCGACGGACTTCCGTGGACGACCGGACTTTATGAGATTCAAAGCCCCTCATTTACAGATGGCTATGGCGCTGTCGGGGGCCATTCACTATACTCCATGTGGTCTAGTTAAATGAAAGGACCAGGCTTCTATTGCGACCAATATACGGGCTTCGGCCCCCAATGTGACCCCAATAGTCAGCGCCACAGCGTCCGTCCGGCAATGTCCTCCGTAAATTATAGGAGCGCGTATCCTTCAAGCACAAGGCAAACGCTGCTTGTCAAGTCATCTGCTGCCCGATATGCCTGTCTCGATCACGAAACAGCTCTTGGCCGCCGCCGCCTATTCCACCTCACATGTCGACATCATCGCCGTCGGCTCTGACAATGCTGTGTATCACCAGGGCTGGAACACGTCCAGTTGGCAGAGCGACTGGGACTCGCTAGGCGGCTCCTTCGCTGCTGTCGCGCCCGCCCTGGTCTCATGGGGCCCTGATCGGCTTGATGCCTTTGCGAGGGATCGCAAGACAGACCATTTGGCGCACAACTCGTGGAACGGGGAGGATTGGGACAAGTCGTGGCCCCAGCTGGGGTCCAAGACCTTTACGGGCTCTTTTGCCGCTGTTTCCTGGGAAAAGAACCGACTGGACGTCTTTGGGAGAGGAGACAGCGACCGAGCTGTCTATCACCAATGGGTAAGTTCTTCCAAACCCTTGTATTGCCCATTTCATTAATAATTCTTGCGTGTGAAGTGGGATGGTGAGAAATGGACGACTGATTGGGAGGACCTTGGCGGAATCGTGACATCAGAACTCGCCGTCACCTCCTGGGAACCGAAGCGCCTCGATGTTTTTGGCATTGGTGGCAATGACCAGCTCTATCACCACTCTTACGATGGCGATAGCTATGGCTGGCAGTCGGACTGGGACAGCCTCGACGGAGGCTTCACTTCTGCGCCGGCGGCTGTATCCTGGGGCCCCGACCGCATCGACGTCTTTGGCCTGGGAACCGACTTTGCCATGTACACGCGCAACTGGGACGGCAGCAGTTGGAGCGAGTACCTGAATCTTGGTGGGAATTGGACGAGTCCACCGGCGGTGGTGAGCTGGGGGGCAGGGAGACTGGACCTCTTTGTGATAGGCGAGGACAGCGACCTGTGGCATCTGTCGTTTGAGGATGGCAACGGCTGGCAGTCTCAATGGGACTCTCTCGGAGGCCCATTCGATAGCCCACCTGTCGCTGTGACCCGAGACAAGGATAGGCTGAGCGTCTTTGCGGCAGATTCACGGGGTAGGGTCTGGCATCGTGAGTGGGACGGCGACAAGTGGCAAGACTGGGAGGGCCTCGGGGCACCAGGCCAGTCTGAAAGCGATGAGAGGAACAGACCAGAGGATAAAGGATCTCCGGATGGGCCCAGCGTGCCGAAGGATGCGACCGGCACGCGAAGTTCTTCGGAAAGCGCAGGGAGCCGTACGACTGACAAGCCCAAGGAGACCGAATCGTCGGACTCGGCAGCTCCAGGCAGAGCATGTGTAGCCAAGGGCTGTGCTGGGGCTGCTCTTTTTGTCTTTATTCTATGCGCTTGGGTATAATCTGGGGCTCGGTTTGCGTGTCTAATATTCCCAAGGGCTGATGGGGCTCTGCTTAAGCGATGGGAGAGGGTTGACAGGAATGTTGAAACTGCCGGTCTCACTCTTGACTCTTTGTAAGCAGAATCTTATTTAGCGTATGAAGTAAGATTTTAACTTGCCAGATTCGCTTGTCTTGACAATGGGTCTGCTGATCTTGAGCTTGATAGGCCTGCTCGGACTCTGTCGGACTTGAAACTGGGATCGAGCGTTTGGATCCAACGCCGTTAATTTGATTACGCGCCATGTTTGATTGCCATTATGCTAGCAGTCCAGCTACTAAACTTCTCACTGGCCAGCTCGCTCGGATGAGGAGATCTAAGCCTCAAGATTGCCAATGATGATCTAAAGCTGATGGCAACAACATAGAATGCTGTGGCTGGGTGACAACGTCGGACTCCAAGCTCTACCCACTTTTGCTACAGAGTTGATGTGATTTTTTGATCTGTAGCCTCGTCGAGGCTTTGTTTAGTAATTTTCTTCGTCAACTAGCTGGGGCTTGTGTCGGAATGCGAGGTTGCGCCTCGGAAACAGACATGGTGAAGATGATGGAAATATGTTTAAAGGCATCATTTCCCGGCAGCGTACGACTATCTTATGCCTAGTGTTGATAGCCTGGGACTCTACACTGATTCATAACTCATTACTTACGAAATGAAGTTCGCCAACCTCCTTACTCTCACGTTAGCGACTGGAGCTTCTGCAAGAAAGGCGTTGACTCCTGAACGAGTGGCAGCCGATATCAATCTGGAGGAGTGAGTATATATGAGTGGGATCTCTGTTAAGCACCTAACCATGTTCTAGCCTACAAGATGTTCTACAGAACTTGTACAAGATTGCGCTCGACAATGACGGCAACAGAGCATTTGGACTCCCCGGTTACAACGCCTCTCTCGATTTTGTCCTCGCTCGTCTAGGCTGTGGCAATCACTTCGACATAACAGTCCAGCCC
The DNA here is from genome assembly GCA_006518225.1 of Fusarium neocosmosporiellum. Taxonomy (NCBI): domain Eukaryota; kingdom Fungi; phylum Ascomycota; class Sordariomycetes; order Hypocreales; family Nectriaceae; genus Fusarium; species Fusarium neocosmosporiellum. The sequence goes on along the minus strand of SSHR01001566.1, from coordinate 23,622 downwards.
TTCACACACCTATTCTCTCATACCCGAAATATCTCTTTGACTGGCCCTGATGGAGACGATGTTCAAGCCATCTCGTTGCAGTATAACCACGCCACCCCTCTACCCGAGGGAGTCACCGCCCCCTTGACTCTCGTTCCTATTGATGACGAGCGTGGCTCCGGCTGCTTTGAGGATCAATGGAATGGTATCGACGTTAAGGGGAAAATCGCCTTGATTAAACGTGGTAAATGCCACTTTGCCGACAAGCTCAAGCTTGCCAAGGATAACGGTGCCTCAGCTGCCATCATCTTCAACGACGACCCCAAGCAAACTGCGGGATCAGCATCTCTCGGTGCAGAGAACTTTGGAAAGCTCGCACCCGTTGGGGTTGTTAGTTATGATCAGGGTGCTTCCTGGGTGAAGCGTATTAGCCAGGGGGAGATTCTAGAGGTTACCTTGTCTGTCGACGTCTTGACCGAGGATCGGGAAACCTGGCAGATCATTGCCGACACGAAGGAGGGTGACGCTGACAACATCATAATGCTCGGTGCTCACCTCGACTCCATCCAAGAAGGCCCTGGTATTAATGATAATGGCAGCGGTGTTGCCGCACTTCTCAGCATCGCCGAGTCCTTCAAAAAGTATAGAGGGCTAAAGAACAAGGTCCGTTTCGCCTTCTGGGGTGCAGAAGAGAGTGGAATGATTGGTTCCTTTCACTATGCTTCTGGTCTCTCCAAGGAGGAGGCGAGCAAGATCCGATTCTACTCCAACTTCGACATGATTGCCTCTCCACAGCCATACTACATAGTGTATGCCGACTCGGACGCACACAAGGCTGGAGCTCGATTCCTCTTTGATTACTTGACTGACCAGGGCTACCCTGCCGAGTACACGCAAGTATCCCCTCCCATGCTCTTGATTCAACTACTGACATGAAATGCAGCCCCTTTGGAAGTTCGTCCGACTATATAGGTTTTCTCGAGCTCGGAATTCCCTCGTCCGGAATCTTTACTGGTGCTGGAGCTCCCCAAGACGCATGCTATCACACCTCATGCGACGACATTGACAACATCAACCAAGAGGCTTTGGTGGTCAACGCCAAGGCAGCTGGCTTTGCTGCTGCAAGCCTTGCTCTGAATGTCGACAATGTTTCCAGGCACGAAACAACTAGTCCTAACCCCAAGAGCAAGCGTGGTATGTCGAGAAACATGGCGAGATGGGCCAACGTTGCCAGAGGTGCAGAGAAGGTGCACAGCTGTGGGAGCGAGAGGAGGGTGTTTATGTGAGAAGGTCATTCTGTTTGATATCGAAAGAGGCAAGGAAACTTGTATATAAACACCTCGGTTACATTTACTTGACAAAGAACTCAAGTCAGCTTTGACTAAGAAGGTCAAGTGCATCTTCCTACCCTAAGCCCAACAGAAGGTGTTATATTCTCCAAGTTCAGAAAAGCAAAACCACAAGTAACCAATCTTCCATATAGGCGGCCTTCTGCTGAGATGAACCGTTGATGCTGCTCATCTATGCACTAACACGCCTTTAATAGGTGGGACTATGACATACAACGATTGCAAGCGTGGTTGTCCAGGGGCAATGCCAATGTCGATATGGCTTAGAAACATGAATAAAGCACATTTCTCTTTGAATACTTCACTATTTCAACTTATGCACGGGTTACAGTGACCAAGAAGCTAGACTCGCCGTAACTGCATTTTTCTAATTCTAGAGTTTGCTGAACAGCCGGTGTGATACTCAAGATTCAACGAAGACCCCAAACGTGGCGCGAAATTGTCGAGTCTTGGCTTATTCCTCTCGATCCACCTCCAGATACTTCTAGGATATCATGAAACCCGACATATTCTCTTCTCTGAGCCCATAACCGAGGGTAACTTCGGTCTAGATTTCTTCATCTTCGTATCTACCCTTAACGCCTTCATTTCTATCACCTCTCCTCCGAGCCAAGGCTTACACCCAAGACTTCCGCCCACTAAGGACCCAACTCTCCCATAGCCAAGATGCCAATACTCCTTGCCAAGATGCTTATGCCACCCACCCTGCAGTCAGGCTCGAATCTCGCATGCCCGGGCTTGGAACCCAGATCCTAGGTCGGTTATCTTGCCATTAGCGCTCCGGTCCGAGATCTTCGGACGGAGCTAGGCCTGGGGGCAAGAGTTGCAATGCCTCGTGTTTTTCCCTGACCCGCATCTGGACGAGATTGCTCTTGGCTGCATTGAGGAGAGGACAAGAGCTTGCGCAGTGAAAATCAGGGGTAAGTACTGACGGGTGAAGGCCAAGAGACGGAGGCGACTTTGAGGTAGCAGATACAGAGTTCATTAACGGTTCGCTCGCCAAGAGATTCGTTATCTCAGCAATCTCGGAGTTTCACCGATATTCGCAGAGGTCCTACTGGGCAGTTGCATCGAGAAACGCCATGTAGCTAAACATCAGTTCATTCATCGCTAAAGGATGCCACGGTTGCATGGGGCCTGGTTTGGGGTATCAGTTAAATCTGCCAGAACCTTCCGAAGTATTCCGTCTGCCGTGCAAGGGTGCAAAACTTGCTAGCAAGACGTTGCTTTTGCCCATGTTGAGTTGGTGTCTTGGCCTTGTCTAGGGTATCCCGAGAGAGGAGCCTTGGCTCTTGGGAGTCTTGGCCAACGACATATCCACCAGGCCGCAGTTGCTAGGATCACGGGGGTGGACAGGTCAGATAGGCGGTGGACTCGCGGCGCGGGCAGGGATTTTCGCATGTCTTGCAAGATCTGCACGGCTGAGAAGGGGCCTCAACCCTGGGGGCCTCGCGGACGTTGCGCCTCTTGGCTTCAACCCTCCCTACTACGTAGTAGGCATCGGGCTGAACCTAGCATGCCTGTACGCCCAGGGGAAGGGTACAATGGTCAGGTGATTGAAGCCCAGTCTTGGCGGAAGGAGTCGTCATGAGCACGCAGTGCCGTCGGCAATCTAAGATGCAAAGACACGGCTTTGCTTGGCCACTAATCTGATCTAGAGCAGGGATGATGGGATCTGCTCCCGAAAGGCCTCGACCCTCGTGTTGGTTGTACTGATCTCCCATGTGTTACCGTTTCCTGCAATCGGTGTACGGGCTGGATATCTAGCTGCTGAGCCGTTTATGTCATGTGAGTGGAGACCTATCAGCGGCTCGGGACATGACCCCGGACGTCTTGTTGGTTAAAATGACTACAAGTGGGTTCTTGTAGTTAATGCAGGAAGAGAAAAAAAAGCAGACATTGGGTATCGATCAAGTGGCTGGGACGCTTGAGGGGGGAAATGTCAAAATGTGTAGATTGAGAGCGGGGTTCCGATGCAATGCATCCATCCATCGTGGAAGATCCTCGTCAATTCTCGTTTGGCGCTTGTTTTGAGGAGGAGACAACAAGAGCCAGAGACTGCAGGGGGATGGGAACGAATCCGCGTGAGCCAACGTTACGTGTCTGTTCTGTCCAACGGTGGAATCTGCAGTCTTTTCGGAAAATACGCCCAAGACTCGTAATAACCACCGCTCAGAGAAGATAAATGTGTCATCTTGCATCAAAGACTCCTCCTCAACCGGTTTCGTGGCCCACCTCGAGGTTCTGTTGTGCTCCGACTTCACCTCAATCAACAGGTGGGCATCCAATGGCGCTGAAGCTTGGCGGACAAGGTCAGCGGGCGCTGGTGCTGTTATTTCTCCACCATTGCTCTGACTAAGAGTTGCTCTTTTGACAAGTCGAGCGTGAGTGTGTGTGAAGATCACCGCAATGGTATGCCTGGATACTCGCAACTGTATTGACAGTCTATCGCGGAAGCCGCGAGAAAAAATCTTGCCCCAAGGGATAGGCGCGGTGATGAACGAGTCATTCCGCATGGCCTAGTTTCACAGACATGACTGTTCCTTGTCTCGACCGCTCTGTAAGCAGTCTCTCGTGCAAGGTCACGAGGACAAAAATCTTGTCCCCAGACTGCGGCTGGGGGACGTGGGGTCCGGGGTAGCAGCAAGCCACATGTCGATTCCACCTGGTGAGACCAGGTGTTACGTGATCGCAGGAATAGTGTTGAGATTAACAAAGTTCTAGATGGCTTTGTCTGTGGTGGGAACTCCGAAATAATCCGAGGACTAGTTGAGGCCCCCTTGCTGGGTTGCTCTGGTTGAGCCTTCTCTCTAGGGTGAGCTATCCAGAGGCTGGTTTCAGTCATGCTGTGGCGTAAAAACGTGCTGGAGTTGTAGGGCCAATACGTCCCGTGACTGGGCAAATACTTCTCTCCTCAGGCCCTCATGCTGCACTGAGAGATGGATACATGTATCTACTGCACCGTAAGAGAGACGGAATGCAAGCTGCCGTGAGTAATCTGCACGCCTGCTCTAGCCTCAACACAAGTTCAAACATCATTGAGCAGTCGTTCGGCCTGTGAGTGAAGAGCACAATGGCTTGCATAACAGCCCCGCCATGTGTTACTGTCCCGGTCCGTGAGTGGTCGGCTTCCTCGTCCGAAGCACACCGAGCAGTCACAAACCCCGGAGCCGTGCATAACCTCCGCCTCCGGATGCCGGAGTTCCCCACCACTTCCCTGCCTCGGCTCTTCTCGCGCTTCGGAGGAGGAAGCCCGCCCCACTTTTTCACCTGCGCGCCAAAGCCAAGCTGTTGCCTTTTGGGCGGGACGGGGCTGAGAGGAAAGTGGGCCCCGCGGCGGAGCACGTGACTCGTACGATTTCGACGCCCGGTGCCAGCGGAGGTGGGGCAAGAGGCGGAGGGTGGAGGCCGAAGCGGAGGCGGAGACCCGGAGGATGTTTGTTGTTGACAGGGGAGATGAAAGACGGGGTCGGCAAGACCGAGCGGCGATGACGGCAGTGAAATGGACAATTTAAGAAGCACTGCCCGGTCTAGAGACCGGGGACTAGTGATCACGCGGATGAACGATTGATGATAAGCGACGGGCCCCTGGGAAAAAGGTGTGACGAGCAGGTGGAGGGAGATGGCCGGGACGCCAGATATATCATATTGGGAACTGTTTCAACCAGAGCGAAACACCAGAAAAAAATTTCATACCCATGTTTCCTTTTCCAAGACGTAACATGAGTGCACCGTATGCCCAGAATTGCCAAGAGGCGCCGGTTTCTCGAGGTGCCCTCGAAAAAGTTCTCCCCATATGTTCCCACTTCCGCCCTCTCATTGGACAATGGAGCAGGATTGAGAACTGTGATTGGGCTCAGGCAGCCGATAAGCTTAGCGCAAGCGTCACACTTGCCCAGAACCTTAAGTGACATAAGCGCAGGATTGGGAGGTCTTGGAGGAGGGGCAGACCGGGGGCGATGATCCATCCACACAATGGGCATCACGCCAATGAAGGAGCATGAAAAGCACATGGCCAAGCCACCTCTAGACTCATTCCAGAAACGAGCAGCTCTGCCAAGGGAACTTCAAGTCGTCTGTTCGCGTTGCTACCATCTCAGAACCCCTCCATCTTCTCTGGACCCCACGTAGAAGAGACGCAGAAGATGCTGAAGGAGGAAACGATCAGGAATGTTACTCCTGGGTTATCAATGCGTGGGGGAGAATCTGTTCAGCTCTGCATATCTTCTTCAGAGTATGAACTTTCGGTTGGATAGGCGTCATCCTGCAAGCGCCAAGAGCCGCCAAGGTGGCTTTCGCCATACAGAGGTTCTTGCGACGACCGCCAAGAGCACGCGCGGCTGGGCGCCAAGCCGTGTCGAACCAGCTGAACCTTGGTTCATTTAGGCTTTCGGTGAGATGGCGGATTGTTGAGCACTAGCTCCTTTAGCCTGTATGCCGCGCGAGCATGTGCATCCTGGCACCCAAGTCTTGGAGAGTGGTGAGATGCCGGCTGGGCATGAGAAACCGAGATAGCTGCTGCTGCGGTCTCAGATGCTGGACCTGCGTGGAGAAGTTGGAGATGAGAGGGAGCATTGGCCATTCCATCCAGGGCCTCGGTCTTGTTCGTCCGCATCGGAGATGTCAACTCGAAAAACTGGTCATGAGGGAGGCTCATCGTCAGCTGGACCAGGAGATCGGACCGGGTTTCCAATTCGATCAAAGGCAGACATCAAGCGACAACGATGACGATATCTACCGTTGCAACTACCAGCAGCCCATGACCCTGAGAACGGCAAGGGGAATGCCGATATTCGCAATGGGCCAAGCTTGACGAACGATGCTTGGAGAAGGATCCGTACCGCCGCAAGCACCCCATGCTCCAACCCGTGATGTACACCAATGACCTCACGGGTTGATCGGTAGTGTGTCTTGTCGTGTTTTCTGTGTCCCCCCTTGCCAGCAACCTTGTGGTCTGCCCTTGACTTGGCTGTCATGTTTGCCCAACCCGCCAAGATGCCAAGATGCCAAGATCTCCACCGCGCACACCACCATGGACGCTCGAGATACCCTCTCACCGGTCGCGGACGCTTTCTGTTGAGGTACGTACCTTTGCTTGAAGGTAACGCCACCCGGATGGAGGAAAGGGCCGAAGGGAGGGGAGATTGTGACAAGTCTGAAGTGAAGGCTGCCGATAAGTGCGAGCATTAGGCATCGATTGATGTGCTTGTCGGCTTGATTGTTGTTAGGGGAGATGCTGCGATATGTCAAACGAAAGGCCGCAGGTAATACAGCAAGCAAAGCGTAAAAGACGGTTGGTCGTGTTCTCCCTTTGACGTCACGGATTTGTCGATGCCCTCAGCCCCGAACCCCGGAGACGGCCGACCGTTTTGATACCACCACACCTCCTCAAACAGAGTCTTCACACCTGGCACCCTGCATCCTGTTAGGGCGATTATCTTGGCTGGTGGCGGCTCTAACCTGTCCTCGCGTTCGGATGTGGGGTCCCGCCAAGACCTCCGGGCCTGGCAACGACTCGCAGGTCCCGGTCCCCAGGTCCGCTCCGAGGACCTTGGAGCTCATCAAGCGTCTTTGATCGATTCAAGGAACGATGGAGTCTTGGACACGGCGGGAGGGTCGCGAAGTATATATGACCCCTCCCCCGCACCTTTCGCAACGTTCTTTCCTCTGTCAAACTCAAGTCAAAAGTACCTGATTGCTCGGTTGTACTTTCCTCAATCTTTGTCTTGGAAAGTCAGTCTATCGCTCTTTCCTTTGCCGAGACTCTGCATTGCAATTTTCTCCACGTGGATGACGTCGGAATAGGTACCTTATCTGTACCTCTACATTTCTTCTACAATCTTCAAGCCTCAACACAGCATATTTGCCGCGATAACCCCCCGAGCCGAAGTATAAGACACCACGGTTTCCCCTTCTTCCCCTCCAACGTCCCTCTGGTCCTGGTAACCCCTCCGAACCTGTGACCATGGCGGCGGAATACTCCAAGCATCCGTTCCTCCTCTCCGTCGAGGAGACGGCACAGGCCCTTGGCACCAGCATTGACAAGGGCCTTACCAGCCAGCAGGTCGCCGAGGCTCAGCAGAAATACCCCAAGAATGAGCTCGACGTCGGCGGCACTATCCCTTGGTACAGCATCCTGACCAAGCAATTGCTCAATGCCATGATTATTGTACGTCTTTCGCTTTCGCTTCAATCATATAGCGATACTAATTGATCCAATAGGTCCTCGCATTTGCCATGGCTCTGAGCTTTGGTATCAAAGACTACATCGAAGGTGGTGTGCTTGTCTTCGTTATCGTCCTCAACGTCACCATTGGTTTCTGGCAGGAGTACCGCGCCGAGAAGCGCATGGATGCTCTCCGAGCTCTCTCTTCTCCTAGTGCTATGGTTCTCCGTGACGGAAAGACACAGGTCATCTCCAAGTAAGTTTCTTGCGGTTTTCGGGAAGCCAAATGCTGACCTTGTATAAAGCCCCGAGGTTGTTCCCGGCGATATCGTTCTGCTCAAGATGGGTGACACCGTCCCCGCCGATCTCCGACTGTTTGAAGCCATGAACCTTGCTTGCGAGGAAGGTCAGCTTACTGGCGAATCCATCCCCGTCGAAAAGATTTCCGATAACAACATCACTGCTCCTGGAACCGAGAAGCTTGTCCAATCCGAGGACGAGATTGGCATTGGTGACCGTGTCAACATGGCCTACGCTACCACTGTTGTCCGAAAGGGCCGTGGTCGTGGCATTGTCACTGCTACTGGTATGGCCACTGAAGTCGGTAAGATCGCGGCCTCTACCTCCAAGAAGCAGCGCAAGGCAGGTCGCTCCATGAACTGGCGCAAGTATGGTAAGCGACAACCTGTCGTCGGTCTTTCCAAGCGTATCTACGATGTCATTGGCAAGTTTCTGGGCCTCACCGAGGGTACGCCTCTGCAGAGGAAGCTCTCTGCCCTCGCCTATGTCCTCTTTGGCTGTGCCGTCATCCTGGCCATTGTCGTATTCGCCGTCAACAAGTTTAACATGCAGAATGAGGTGATCATCTATGCGACTTCGCTGGGTATTGCTATCATTCCCGAGTCGCTTGTCGCTGTCTTGACCATCACCATGGTCGTCGCCGTCACTGTCATGCGAAAGGCCAACGTCGTTGTCCGTGATCTCTCCGCTCTTGAAGCCCTCGGAGGAGTCACCAACATTTGCTCCGATAAGACCGGCACCTTGACAGAGGGTGCCATGATTGTCCGCAAGGTCTGGATTCCTTCGTCTCACATCTACACTGTCCGTGAATCTCAGAGCCCCAATGATCCCACCAAGGGCAAGGTCACCTACTCCAAGCAAGATGAGCCCGAGCCTGAGGAGAAGGAAGCTCCCCGCGATTACGACCGTGAGCGAAGTGCTGCTGTCCTCAAGTTTGACATTCCCGAAGAAAAGGACAAGGTTAGCAAGCTCGCCGAGAACGCTAGCCCCGAGGTAGATTGCGAGATGACGGATGAGCTCCAAGCCTTCCTACTATCTACTGCCCTCTGCAACCTGGCTACTGTTCGGTACGATGAGGAAGAGGAGAAGTGGCAGACAACCGGTGAGCCTACCGAGATCGCTCTTCAGGTCTTTTCCCATCGCTTCAATGCTGGTAAGAAGACCCTCGAGGGTCAAGGCTGGAAGCAGACTGCCGAGTTCCCCTTTGACAGCTCCATCAAGCGCATGTCGGTCATCTATGATGCTCCCCACGGTGCGATCGGTTCTATCATTGAGCCCGAGAAGAGTCTGGTATTCACGAAGGGCGCTGTTGAGCGCGTCCTGGACCTCTGCGATTACGTCGGCACTGGTGATGACCAGCAGCCTATGACTGAGGAGTTGAAGGAGACCGTTCTCAATCAGATGAACGCCCTTGCATCTCAAGGTCAGCGTGTTCTTGCTATTGCTTACCGTCCCTGGCATGGTCGCTTCACTGCGAAGCAGGCCTCTTCCCCCGCTGAAGATGAGAAGCTCCGCGCCGAGGTTGAACAGGGTCTCACCCTCCTTGGTCTTGCTGGTATCTACGACCCACCTCGCCGCGAGACAAAGCCTTCCATCGCAGAGTGCTCAAACGCTGGTATCCGTGTTCACATGCTTACTGGTGATCACCCCGAGACTGCCAAGGCCATCGCCAAGGAGGTCGGTATCATTCCCCGAAATCTTGGTATCCTACCGGAGCATGTTGCCCAGTCGATTGTCCAAAAGGCCACCGACTTTGACCGCATGACTGATGAAGAGATTGACGCCCTTGAGGAACTTCCTCTGGTTGTTGCTCGTTGCGCCCCCGACACTAAGACTCGCATGATCGACGCCCTTCGCCGCCGCGGTGCCTTCATGGCCATGACTGGTGACGGTGTCAACGATGCCCCCTCTTTGTCTCGCGCCGATGTTGGTATTGCTATGGGTTCCGGTTCCGATGTCGCCAAGTCTGCCTCCAAGATTGTACTCACTGACGACAAGTTCAACTCGATTGTCGCTGCTATTCGTGAGGGTCGCCGCATGTTTGACAACATCCAGAAGTTTGTTCTGCACCTGCTTACTTCCAACGTGGGCGAGGTTATTCTCCTGATTGCCGGCCTTGGATTTGTTGACAGCTCTGGTTTCTCCGTCTTCCCTGTCTCGCCTCTGCAGATTATCTGGATCAACATGGCTACTTCTTCGTTCCCTGCCTTTGGACTCGGTCGTGAGGCTGCTGCTCAGGATATCATGCGCAAGCCCCCGCAAGACAAGAAGCGTGGTGTCTTTACTAACCAGATCATTATCGACATGATTGTCTATGGTTGCATCATGGGTGCTTGCACCATGTGCACTTTCTGCATCATCATTTACGGTGCCAATGGTGGCAACCTGGGTAAGGAGTGCAACCAGAGGTACTCTAACGAATGTATCCCCGTCTTCAAGGCTCGTGCCGCTACCTTTGCTGAGCTGACATGGCTCATCCTGATCTCTGCTTGGGAGTTCAAGAGCCTGCGTCGCTCCATCTTCCGCCTCAACCCTGACGACGACAGCAAGTTCCCCGTTTTCAAGGATATCTACTCCAACCGATTCCTTTTCTGGTCCGTCATCATTGGTGGTCTCTCCGTGTTCCCCGTCGTCTACATCCCCGTCATCAACCACAAGTTCTTCAAGCACACTGGTATCACCTGGGAGTGGGCTCTGGCCGTCGGCTTCACTGTTGTGTTTGTCGCAGGCATCGAGCTCTGGAAGATGGTCAAGAGACACTACCACCTTCTCGAGGATGCTCCCGTCCGCCGCGGTGTCTGGGGCCAGGGCGGCGAGGATGGAAACAAGCTCAGCCGAACCATGTCCCTGTCCAGCTTCAAGACATGGGCATCCTTCTCTCGCAAGGATACTGGCGAGTCTATTGGCAAGCGAAGTGTTTCGCGAGGCCCTGTCGACCGCCACATCGTGCCTCAAGGTCTGGCGGCCACCGAGGCGTAATCTTTTATGACTGTTATGGTGTTAATATGAGAGTAATGTGGAGGATTGCATCAAAAGTACGAGAGAGTATGAGAAGAGGTGCATCAGCTGGGAAAGATTTGACGATTGGAGGAATGGTGCATCTGTTGACATGTCGGACGTTGATGACTATTGATATCACATGTTTTTGTAGTTATGTTGTTCCATGAGAACTTAGATATCCCCCGCTCCAGCATGGAAGGCTGGCTGCGAATACACTGCTTCATGATAAGACTCGTTCAATGCCACAAGAAGCCAAACGCGTGAGAATTACAGGGTTTGTATTGAAGAAATGAGCACTCTTGCTTGTTCAAGTCATACCAATCCATGATGACAGTGAGATAAGTAGCGCCATAGACATTTGGCACGGTGAATCTCGGTGCATGTACTCACAGCATCCCCAGTGAACAGGAGTCACAGGAGCCATCTCGAGAGTATGATTGCAGTGTAGGCCTAGTTCGTTGAAAGTACACGAGCTTTTAATTCTAAAAAATGACGGCAAATACATGATACGTGAAAGCAGTATACGAAGTCGTCCCGAAACTCCATTCAACACCGTAGCACAGCGATAATAACCATTCCCCTAGATCACCATCTTCAACACCACGGCCATTACCAGCGCCATAAATCCAACATGCGGCAAGTTCACTGCCGACGGCGCCGCACTGTCCTCGCCTGTCGTGTTTAGGCCCAGGTACTCTGCGCCAATATCCGTCAGGCCGCCAACGTTTGTGAGGAGGGCGGCGTTGGGGCCGACATTGGAGATGCCGGAGCGGAAGGCGCCAAAGTAGGTGTAGTGGCCGATAAAGTCGGACTCGTCGAACCACTTGAGCGTCTGCCTGAAGAAGGCGTTGGTCGGGCCGGGTTCTTGATGGGCGTAGGCGTACTCGGTGACCCAGATCTCAGCATTGGGCCATCTATGAACATGTTAGTTGTCTATAGTACAGTGGGAAGCGAGGGGGCTTACTCGGCAAGGCGTTCTCCGATATGAGAGGCGAGACCTTCAAAGTTGTCGTACCAATGCACAGGGAGATAGTCCCAGGTGCAGTTGCCCTTGAGGCCTGCCTTTTTCTTGATCTGAGTGCAGGTTCCGAGAAACTGTCTCAGCCAAGGCATCGAGCTCCAGCCACCGGTGCAGGCAGGCAGACCCAGCTTGATACCCATCCGGCCAAGGGGTTCAAAGTTGGCAACCCAAGCCTCAGCGGCAGCCTTGGGGTCTACATTGCTCCCACCAACATCGCTCATAGCATCAGACTCGTTGAAACCGAGGACATGCGTGATGTTGGTACCGCTCTTGATGCGGGCCTGGACGCTGTCGAGAAAGCTTGTGTCGCTGCTGTCGGCTCCAACTCCGAACATCATTGGTACAAACTCGAACTGCTCTTGGGAGATATCGGCGTAGACGGGCGATGGATAGTCGGCGTAGTTGTAGTACCACGTAATATCGCTCCCATTTTGGATCCAGATCTTGTCGACCTTGGGGTCATTCCTGTCGGCGGTATATCAAAGACCTCGCTTTCCGTTGGGTGTGGCAGATGCGAACCCTGCCAGGAGAATCACCAATAGTGCCCTTTTTGAAGCCATGATGAATGGCTGTGAGAGTAAAGGAGAGCACAAAGTCTGGGTACGAGTAATCAATATTGTGAGGGTTGAAGGTTGAGACAGGCAGCGAGAATTAGAGAAAGGTGAACTAGGAGCTAGCTGCTCTCTTAAGACTAATCCTTCTTTGGTCCAGATTGGCCCATTTGACTACTTTTAGTTGCTTTGGGGGTAGTTATCCTCGGTTTTCTCGTCGCGTTCCAAAGTTGTTGCCGTCTTGGGGATACAGCAAATGTCGGCGGGGCCGTGCCTATTTACGCCGGAAAAGGGTGTAAGTGAAGTGAATAGCGATACCACAATGCCACTTGTTGGTGGGGAAAATGATTGAAGAAGAGATATAAAATAGATGAATGACTCAAGAGAACGAATGACGGGGTCAAAGAGAGAGGAAGAATGGCAAGATGGAGGAGGGTGATGGCCTCAATAAATCGGATCATGGCTCAAAACCCAAAACTTCTTGGGTTGCTACTCATTCAGATCTGACAGTCTAAAGAGTTTCACCGGCTCGTGGCAACTATCCGAGAAGGGAACAGACATGAAGTCCCTGTCTCACCGGCTGGTCTGATTGATCCAGATGAAGGCATTGCTCATGGAGCTAAGACAGAGGCGTCGTGGACTCAGATTTCCCAGTGGCGTCGGCTGCGCTAGGAACGCCAACGAAAGCCTATGAATTTGGCCCGTGGACTGGATCTCAGCCATTCATGCGTGCCACGCAGGAACCCGCAAGGTCTGAGCTAGGAGGGAAATTTGACGCTGGCTCTTGTCGCGGGCTTTGGATAGTTTCTAAAACCCATTGTCACCCGTTGACACACTTGATGTCTTTGCCATTGTGCGTGCGAGCTGAACTTCCTCTGTTCATTGTCATGAGCAAGACCCGGCTTCCGACAAGAAGGCAACAACAGGAGGATCGATGGCGAGCCGGAACCTTGGACAGATGGACTGTCTGGACCACGAAAGGACGCTGTCAACAGATACCTTGCCGTTTAGGTTTGGGTAGAATTCCAGTCCCTGGATTTCGGATAAGGGATGGAGGACTAGTCGGAGGGTTGGTCGCCGAGATGCCGAGGCCTCTGGAAGCGGATTATGTCAGCAGCCATCCCCCGCAAAATAACAGTGACCCCGGAGTTTCGGCGTGCAGACTCCCCATTCTGAGGAACCACGAGCAGCATTTGCCTCGGCTGGCCCCACAAGAGGTCGCGTCAAGTACCGCGACAGCTTGCCGTTTGATGGGTGAATAGCGGTTAGAAACTCCAGACCCCTCCCATGATGAACTTGGCCTCGGCATCTTTTTCTCCTACTTGAACAAGAACAAGAAGAGCCCTGAGAAACCTCTGTTTCCTGATCCTCAATCATCCTTATCCTTCCATCCCGTATCCAAAATGGCTGTTGAACGAATTGGCTCCATCATAAAACACCTGGCCCCTGGGTCATCCATTAGCCACATGTCGGTGTCCATTCCAACTTTTTAGCTACAACTGGCTGACCCTGCGATGCAGTCAATCCAAGAACCCCGATGATATCGTCATCACCCTCGCTATCCGAACGCCTCTCACCAAGGCCAAGAAGGGTGGCTTCAAGGATACAAGTCTGGAGTACATGCTCTACGCCCTCCTGAAGGAGGTCCGAGAGCTGTCCCATCTGGACCCGGCCCTGGTTGAGGATATCTGCCTCGGAAACGTAAGGCGCATTACATACTATCGCCAAGTCTATTGCTGACAGGTTGCAGGTCTCCGATGCCAAAGCTGCGTACAAGGTCCGCGCCTCCGCCCTCGCCGCCGGCTTCCCCAACACGACCGCCGCCTCTTCCGTGAACCGTTTCTGCTCCTCTGGCCTCAAGGCCACGGCCGACATTGCCCACGCCATCACCAATGGCTCCATTTCGATCGGTATCGCCATAGGCGCCGAGCAAATGACGGTCGGCGGCGACGCCCTCGAGAAGCCCTTTGACGAGGCTGTCACATCACAGAGCCAGGAGGCTGTCGACTGCATGCAGCCCATGGGATGGACGAGCGAGAACGTCAGCAAGGACTTTGGCGTCACACGCGAGGCCATGGATAAATATGCCGCCGAGAGCTTCCAGAAGGCTGAGGCAGCGCAGAAGGCTGGCTGGTTTGACGACGAGATTGTGCCCATCACAACAAAGGTCAAGGGACCCGATGGCGAGGCCAAGGAGGTTACGCTCACCAAGGATGAGGGCATCCGACCGGGCACCACTGCCGAGAGTCTTTCCAAGATTCGCTCAGCGTTCCCTCAATGGGGTGGATGCACTACTGGCGGTAACGCCAGTCAGATCACAGACGGAGGTATGTCTCTGATTTTCAGCCTCTAATAGCCATTTTGCTAACTGGTGAATAGCTGCTGCTGTGCTATTGATGAAGCGATCTACCGCCGAGCAACTTGGCCAGCCTGTCATGGCCAAGTATGTCGGCTCTACTGTTGCCGGTCTGGCACCTCGCATCATGGGCATTGGACCCAGCATTGCCATTCCCAAGCTGCTGACACAACACGACATCTCTCTTGAGGACGTTGATGTCGTGGAGATCAACGAAGCGTTCGCTTCAATGGCCGTCTACTGCCAAGAGAAGCTTGGACTCACGTCAGACAAGCTGAACCCCCGTGGAGGTGCTATCGCGCTGGGTCACCCGCTTGGTGCGACAGGTGCGAGACAGATCGTGACGGGTCTGGCCGAGTTGAGGCGTCAGAAGAAGAAGGTGCTGCTGACGAGCATGTGTATCGGTACAGGACAGGGCATGGCGGGTTTGTTCGTTAACGAGCAGCTGTAAGGGAAAAGGAGCATGTTTTATTCTGTGACACTATCAATACTTAGCCACCTACTTTCGACCCCATGAATGCATATATCAAGTTGGATAAAGCCACGAGTCAGGTTTGATCTCATCTCGGTGAGCGAGATTACCGAATCTAGATGATGAAGATGCTCCGTTTAGATGTAACGGGAGCAAAACAGAAGCCGTTAGGTCACACCGCAACTCTCGCCTGTTGTTACACAATGTCCCAGGCTGTTTGTAGTTGAAGAGGCGTCCTCGATTGGGCTGTCTTGGCCGTTCACCTCGTGTTGGAAGCGTCGATCCTCCACGGCCGATGTCGGGTCCCACGGCACCACCTCCAACCTCCATGGTCTGCAAGCAGCAGGGATCGCTGAACAACACGGGCCCAGCCATTCGCCCACATTCGCTGGGAACGCCTGTAGACACCGCCGCTGCTGGGGCGGATCGGGTCACCTGGGGGCGGCGGCGCGCCCTGATGTCACCGAGATGCATGTGCTGCAGCGGGTGGGTAAGTTTTCCTTCAAGGGTTTCCAACGGTTGGGCGTGATTGGCCGGTTGGGTGAGATGGGTTGGGATTTGAGATGGTCAAACTGCCTGATGATTACGCAGAGGCAAAGAAAGCTAAGACGTGAGGTGAACCCTTGGAATGGGGTCCTTGGTTTGGGGTTGGGTAGGTACCTCCTCATCTTAGCGAGCCTGAAAATTTGTTTTCCTTTTCTTTTTTACTTCGGCCGTTCTCTTCTGCTCTGCTCTGCTCTGCTCTGCTCCCCGTGACTCGTGCGTGATTGTTGACTTCCAACCGTCCGTTCTGCAGGCTCGGCTCGATGCGTTTCTCGTCATCGTCGGCTGCGTTCTTCCCGTCGTCGTCCAAGTCAAAAGTCGGCCCGTGTTTGTCGACGACAATCGGCTGAAGTATCGCAAACGACCTCAATATCTAGTCCAATTCCCCTGCACCATTGTGATAACAATTCAGCATAGACGCGTCTGATATTGTCCATACTCCACCCAGCATCTTCTAAAAAACATCATCACCCGCTCGACATTCGCAATCATGGTGAAGCGACCCTCCCACAGTCGCACCAACTCGCACACCGATCACCGTCCTGCCCAGCCAAGCGCCCTCCGCCAGGCTCTCAGCGCTCAGAACAGATCCAGCAGCGACAATGGCACCGGCAGCTCTGCCCCCATGGCCTCGCCTCCCACCTCGCCCGGCCCAGCCTCTGGAGCCGCCATCAGCGAGATCTTTGCGAGCGAGTCGACGCCTCTGATGCAGGGCAACAACAGCACGTCCTCGAACCCCCGCCGATCGAGCGTCCACCCGGCGCACCCAGGCTTCTGCAGCCATGGCACCTTTAGCCCGCGGCCGTCGAGTCCTGCCATGACCATGCAGAGCACTGACGAGGATGGGAGCGATACTGGGGCTTCGGGCACGCACATTCCAGTGCTGGACAATGCGATTACCACAATCGTGGGGCACGACGATTGGAAGCGGTGGTTGAAGAAGAGGATGCGCACTAAGAAGATGGGCCATAGCAGCGTGCTTGCTGAGCAGGCTGGTTTCGAGGATACGGCCTTCATGTCAGTGCCCACCTACACTGGATTCTGCAAAGCAACTTCCATACTAACTTGTTGCTAGGTATCTCTCATACTACGTCCCCTGTTTGAACTGGATGCGACAGTACAAACTCTCGTACCTCCGCGGTGACCTAGTGGCCGCCGTCACCATGGCCTCCTTCTACCTCCCCATGGCCCTCTCCCTGGCCGCGAACCTTGCCCACGTCCCCCCGATCCACGGCCTTTACGCTTTCGTCTTTAACCCCTTCATCTACGCTCTACTGGGATCTTGTCCACAGATGATTGTCGGCCCTGAAGCTGCCGGCTCGCTTCTTGTTGGAACTGTGGTGAAGCAAAACGTCGGTTCGGGAGACGACGAGCAGGATGACCTCTTGCATGCGCAGATCTGCGGTATCGTTGCCGGCATGGCGGGCGCAATGGTTCTCATTGCCGGCCTCGCAAGACTTGGATTTTTGGATAGCGTGCTCAGCAAGCCGTTCCTGCGCGGCTTCATCAGCGCCATCGGTTTTGTTATCGCTGTCGACCAGCTGATCCCTGAACTTGGACTCGCCAAGCTGGCCGACAAGTCGGGTGTGAGCCATGGTAGCTCTGTTGAGAAGATCCAGTTCATGGTTCGCAACATTCACGAAACTCACGGGTTGACCTTTGCCATTGCTGGAATCAGCTTTCTCTTCATCATGATCTGTCGGTAAGTTGTGGCTTGGTGGCTCTGAAACTTGACGTTCCTCTAACCAGGTTTTAGTGAAACAAAGAATCGCCTCCAGCCCAGGTTTCCTGGAGTCGCCTACGTTCCCGACCGCTTCTTTGTCGTTGTTGTGTCTGCTATTCTGTGCTGGAAGCTCGATTGGGAGAACAAGGGCGTTGAGATTCTTGGGACCGTCAAGGCTGCTAACGGTAACCTTCTCGCCTTCCAGTGGCCCTTCAAGCTGGAACACATGCCCCACATCCGAAGTGCTATGTCGACATCCTTCCTGATCGCTCTCTTGGGCTTCTTCGAGTCTTCCGTTGCGGCCAAGAGTCTGGGTTCCAGTGATACCATCCAAGGCATTCAGCTGAGCGCTAACCGAGAGCTTATTGCACTTGGCGTCGCGAACATGGTCGGTGGCTGCTTCATGAGCTTGCCAGCGTTCGGTGGATATGGTCGAAGCAAGGTGAACAAGAGCACTGGTGGTAAGAGTCCTGCCAGCTCCATGTTCTTGAGTATCATTTCGCTATTCTCCATCTTCTTCCTCCTCCCTTACTTTTACTACCTGCCGGTAAGTCCCCTGTTGACGTAGTCAATGCTACGGTCCATTGCTACCCAAGTAATGCTGACACCTTCCAGAAACCTGTGCTGTCGGCAATGATTTCCGTCGTGGCTTGGTCGCTGATAGAAGAGGCGCCCCATGACATCACCTTCTTCCTGAAGATCCGTGGCTGGACCGAGCTGGGCCTCATGGCCATTATCTTCTTGGCGACCATGTTTTATTCACTGACTCTGGGCATGGCGTTTGGCGTGGGACTGTCGATCCTCATGGTGATCAAGCACAGCACTCGGCCGCGCATCCAGATCCTGGGCCGCATCCCTGGCACGAACCGGTTCGAGAATGCCGAGGGAGAACGAAGCAGCCTGGAGTTTATCGAGGGCTGTTTGATCGTCAAGATCCCCGAGCCTCTCACCTTTGCCAACACAGGCGAGCTCAAGTCTCGTCTTCGCAGACTGGAGCTTTATGGCACGTCAAAGGCGCACCCTGCCCTTCCTCGTCTTCGCAGCCTTGACATGAACCGCAATGTGATTTTTGATATCCACGGCGTCACCTCGATGGATGGCTCGGGCACCCAGGTTCTCACCGAGATCGTGCGCAACTACCACGATCGAAAAGTGCGCGTCTTCTTCTCGAGGTGCCCCCAGCGTCGGGACCACCCAGTCTGGCGACTGATGGTGAGCAGCGGCATCGTGGAGCTGGCGGGCGGCGAGGGACACTTTGTCAACGACGTCGAGGAGGCGTTGAGGCTGACGGAATATGAAGAGAGCGTGACCGGAGAGTCAAGTCGACGCTGAGACTTCTAGACGACTTGGATTAGATTTCATGAAAGCAAAGACTTTTAGATAAAAGGTAGCGGTTTGGTCTTTCTTGATACATGCATGCATGGCCCTGGAGCGTTGTGGATGTTGGAGAGCGGAGGAGATACCAAAATCTGACGGTGTAGCGATGAAGTTGAGGGTTGACAAAGGATAGCATTGGGTAATCGGCGCTATATAAACAAGTAGGATGCACTCTCGCTGAATTTTTGAACATGATTTTGCTGAATTAGTCTCTTGCCTCGTGAGGATGACCCAAGGGAATCGAGACATGGTCGGCAGCTTGCGAACCAGAAGTGTAGACATTCTAAGACCCTCGAGCCAACAAACCCCTCGACTTAGATGAGATGCTCCCAATGGCCCACTGAATGATTCGTCGCTCGATAGATACACTGGTCAGTAACTCAATTGCAACCTTTTTTGCCCGAGAAAGTCCAACCAAGAGACATGTGTCGATGGTAGCGGAGTGGAACCAGGAAGAGGGTACAACATGGCATCCCCAAACATGTTGGCTAAGCACAGGACAGGTATGCTATACTGTCCAAGATCCAACTCAAAAGGACCTCTCTGGTTCATTATGTTCCCAGCAAGCGTCACTGGCATTTATCATGGTGCTGGAGGATCTAATGACAATCCCTCCCCCCAAGTTTTCATATCACGGCATGCAACCTGTAATGTAATAGGCTGAACCTAGAGTTGTATTTCGTATAAACCATATTCGAGGAAAGGATGCCTGGTAATCTTGGAGAGATCTCATTCCGAATTAGGCCATTACTTTCACGAGGGTTAAGGGCACGTAAGTCCTTAAAATTGCAGTGCAAAGGTGCGGTCGGCTATGTTGGTATCGCTATTCCGGCCGGTCTCGTGTGTGGGTGTGCCCGGCTTTGCTAGTGGCACTGGGTACCGTAATTGGCTAATGCAATCAAGAGCGAGCCTGACAAGAGATGGTCAGACGCCATCTTTCACACGCTAATTATAACCAACCTAATCGGTTCAGGCCCAAGAGACAGTAAAGACATGAATCCGGGGAGATGTGGTAATTGGGGACTGTGAATCTTTTCACGACAACTTGGGAGCCTGATGCACAAGGGTTCTCGGTTCATCTCCTCGAGTGCCAAACCGTTCGGCCCATGGTCATGGTCAAATATGCCCGCCCCCATTGATACCCAGGGGGGCTTTCCTCTACGGGTTCACGCGTGCAGTGTTCCCAGAGTTGTCTGTCCCATGGCATAGGAGCTGTCCCGGCGACATTCTCCTCTCATCCAATCAGAGCCACGCCCGGTTAGCTCAATCGGTAGAGCGTGAGACTCTTATATCTACCACGCTGGCAAAGAAAAACTTGCCCTTGGTGATGAGTACGCGATCTCAAGGTTGCGGGTTCGACCCCCGCATCGGGCTGTTCCTATAAAAACGATTGATTACGAGCATTGCATGGCTTCTTTTTTACCCTTCCCTTTCTTTTTGAACTCAAGTTGGAGGGCTATGCGGTTATCAAGGCCTTGTGATATACCTGCGCTCTGCATCTCTTGAGCTGACTTGGGCACTTTTGAACAATGAGAACCTCTCTCTTGATTGGTATCTTGTCAAACACGTCCCTTTTTATTACAATCGCGCTTTGGAGGCAGGCTCTTATCCCGAAAAGGAACTGGTTTTGCAACTACGCATGGTAGCATTTCAAAGGGGTGTACCCCCATATGCTTCTCCAGATACCCTGGCTTAGCTCAGTATCAACATCTTGATGCCACTCTCGCCATCCACACGATACATTGCGTACATTTAGCTTCTGACCAGGGATAAGCAAGTGATGCGTCCTCATTAAAAAGTGGCCCGGTCAAGTCTTGGGGACATGAGCTCTGCGGGCATCTGCAATGGGGTGATATCAGCAGCAGCGGCTTCTAAGATCAAGTCCCGACCGAGTACCGGATGGAGCCAGTTGCCATCCAGGAAATCAGTGACCAAGAGCAAGCTTTTCCAGAGATGAGCTGGCTTTGATGGCGATTGCCTCTTGATCCATGATCCCATCACAACGTTACATCAAGTGCCAAGCCGGACAGTTGGGTTCCTGGTACTCGGGACAGGTCCATACAAGGTCAAGCTTCACGACAAAAGGCATTAGTTGAAACCACCAGAAGCATCGCATCATAGTAATTGGGCATGGGCACGTAGCCAACACGTCAGCTAGAACTGGTCTTACTCGCGAATGAAGTCAAGAAAGTCCAAACAAAGTTGAGGCTAAGCACATCGACATGCCTGAGCCCCCGATCTGGGAGAGCCAACACTCCCGCGCACAGAGACAAGGAGTGAAAAAGATCCCGGCTGTGGCGCTAGGATGTCATCCCCGGCATGTTCCCACGACATGACAACTGCTTACCGAATAAGGAATGGCATATAGAAGTTCACAGTTGCCTCTGAGAGAGGCACTCGCAACGAAGTTGCCCTGGCCGTGGGGTAAGGCTGAGCTCGCCTCTGACGAAGCAATTTTGCACCCCCTGGGAATCTCGTGGTTCGTCGCCATCCGTCATGACTATTGCGTGCTGCTGCCTCATCCGTCATGTGGTGTCAACGGTCCCAAGCGAAGGATAACTGTGGCGCCCCGAGGTGATGCATCAGAATGATCGTGAACTGCTCCTTTCGGGGAGTTGATCGCCTCATACCCCATCAATAGTCTCTAGCCAAGACCGGAGGGGGGCCATTCGGCTCGTCGGAGTAGGAAATGACATTTCATCAACTCCCCGTTTCCTCGACCCACGTTGATCAAATCTCACTCTTGCCTCGAAAATCGTTGCATCACTCGTCGTGAGCGACATATGGCGCCGATCAAGTCCCCGATGGCTTTTTCGCCCGCCGACAGCCCGGAGGCGCCGACGCGGACTCCCCGCGGCAAGTTGCTGAAACGGGGACTCTTGGCGGAGATGTTGCAATTCTCATCCAACCTGACGGGGGTCGCCAAGACTGAAATGGTGATGCCTGGACGGTGATCGCTTGGCGAAGAGCTTCTGGTTCGAGATGGGGCATCAGCTTGAGCAGCACAAAGTCCACAAAGCCATTTTGAGGGCCCGCTCTGACTTTCAAGTTCCTGCGTCAGACCAAAAGGTTTAAGTCGGAGATTAAACAATTGTACAAAAGTATACGAGAAAGTACATGAGTCAGTAGTTAATCATTCAGTCTCGAAAAGATCCAGAAAAGAGTGGGTGAGAAGTCAAGATATCCACCTCATCAAGTAAATCCAACGTAAATCACACACCGTAAAATCCTTTAACATTGTGCCTGAATTGTGCAAGCAGTCAATGACGTCTGTCTAGGCTATTATGAGCTGTTACTGCAAACAGGGCCAGGCCCTCCATGACAGTCGCATCTTACGTACAGAGAGCTCTTGTTTGGCTACTCTTCAAAAGCCCAATTTACCTGACCTTCACTGTAAGGGACTTGACCCCCATCTCGCCCTGCGAAGCAAAGTGTGTCTCACGGCCATGCCGCGCGACCAACATGTGATATCTGCTGCATCAGAGGCGCATTCGCGTGATTGATTCGATATTCCCATTCGTCTCTTGGCGAGAGAGGATCAGCTCTTCAGCCGCAAATGCCAGCTGGGGGTTATCCATGGGGAAGGCGCGCCCAAGAGAGCTGCCTCCTGGGGGAAGACAAATCCTCGAGGTTTTTTGGAGACCCCGGAGGTGCAGCTTTGGGGAACCCGTCGTCGTCGTCGTCGTCTTACCCACACCCTCGAGGAACATCAGGATCCCTGTTTATGGCGCAATGCCCTGGTGCCCCCCCCTCAAGTCGCCCGCGCCGCTGCCGCCCGATGTTCCGCTATGGTTCTGCCTAGTTTTGTACCTTTTTCACCTTTGCCCCCTGGCTGGCGGAATGTCGCTCGTGCTGGACCGCCGGCGGCCCAGTTAGTTGGAGAAGGGAATGGGGGAATTGAGAGGGGGGAATAGGATAGGCCGTGTTTATCGCCGTTATGCTTAATTCGACGTGTGGTCTCCGTGTGCGCCGCCCCGATCTCCTCCTCCGGCCCCGTCCACCAGAGCCTCATCCGGGGAAGAGAGCTTCACCGTCCCGTCGCGGCTCGTCGAGCGGCTGTCGGTGATGCCCTCCCTCCATCGTCGAGGCAAAGGTCAGCAGCAAGCAGCAAAAAAATCCTACCGAGACAAAACTCCACCCCCGGTATGAAGCGCCAAGATGCTGGGCAATCTTGGCAGCGGAGCCCTCTACCCCCGTTTGTGTGTCCGCCCGTTCGCAGAGTTGCGTTTCTTTAGTCGTACGAAACACCTCTGGAGGAGTGTGCGAGGAGGGACTCGAGGAGGGACTCGCCAAGAGCTGCGATGGGGGTCATCCCGGCATGTCGCCGAGTCGATCTTTTGGCAGGCAAGCCAATCCTTTGCTGGGAGGAGTTTGCTTGCTCCCCCAAGGCCATGTTAACTGGGTCGTTGCAACGGACCTGTCCCCGATCCTTGGATGGGGATTGTGTGTGTTGGGCTGTTCTCTTGGCCCACGTTATATTACACCCGTCCCGTCTTGTCTGGAATAAAAAGACGACTCTATCCACGTATGGATCCAAGCATCGACCTGTGTCCCAGCCTCTCGGGTCCTCGCTTCTCCTCGGATTCTTTCTCCTTTGCTTTTGGTTGGACCCTGAGCGCATGCAGGAAGAGAGCCCTTGAACGAACCCTAATTCCTCAACCAAGTCGAGCTCAGGTACCTTGCCTGTACTCACTCTTTCCTGTATGTTGTCCCCCCCCTGAAACCTTCTTCTGCCTCAGTGACATGTGAGCTCGAGCTTACACTCTTCGAGGTCCCCTTCTGAAG
>SSHR01001559.1:0-30644 GCA_006518225.1 Fusarium neocosmosporiellum | reverse complement strand
CTACTATCTCTCTTATAAAGAGAGATCAGATTATTAAAAAATATATATATACTCTATATAAGCTATAGAGTTCAAATATATTTTCTTAGAATTTATTATAATATAAAATTTCCGAGATATAGTAGGCTAGCCTTTCTTAATTATGCTGCGCACTGTGGGGTGTTGTCAGACTTTTGGCACATGATTGTAGGCCCAGGCCCATTTATTGTCTCAGGCAACCAGGATTGACATATACATCCGTGTGGGACACCCTTCTTCAGGTTTTGGTGGGTACAGCACCAAACGGGCTCTATATTCTTGCACAACGCAGTAGATAAATGTCTGGAGTAGGTGGGATCTCGCTATTAATGATGACTCTTGACGTCTGCATGTGGAGTTGGGTCATCGGGGACCACTTTGCAGCCAAGCCCCCGCCAATATCGGGATCCTCTTTCAGGCCAATGCGCAATTAGACCCTGTTTGATGCTATTTTCCATCTCAGCAACTACTTTATCAGATCTTCAATATGAGGGGGGCTTGCTGGACCATCTCCACTTCCTTGGTACGAGAGCGAAGGTCTCAGCCGCCGTAGCCACTTCACTTGGACAGATGATGCTCTCGATCCCCCCCTGGGGGGGGGGCCTCATCTGTCGCCATCTAGGATTCTAGGTGTGGCAGATTTTATGGGTCGGACTTGCTGCGAAAAGAGGTTTATACTTCACTACTACTGATCTTCTTAGTTGGTATATAATGCTTAATGTCTCCAAAGACAAGCTCGCAAAGGTGTACTCAATTTGCCAGCGTGCTGGCAATCTCGCCCATAGCTGTTCAGAACACATCGCCTCATGCAATAGCCTCGGGTGTCCCTAAAAATATTCTCGGGCAGGGCCATCGCGCGGTCAGTCGGGACCACTAACCCCGTAGCAGGTGCTGCAACTCTGCCAAATTCCCGTCGAAGCGCGGAGATGCGTATAAGGTACTGAAGTCGATTCTCGCGGTTTTCGACACCATGCTCGCCGTGGATGCCCTGCAAGTGGTACCTAATCACCCACATGCCACTCTAGAGTAGAATTGCTCTCCCAGCCTCGCCTTGTTCTCCTGATACGAGGACGTCCCAGCCATCGGTGTCGGTACACGCAGGTGTTTTGGGGGCTCGGCACAGCAGACAGAGCATCAACAACAACAGATGATCGATGACAGCGATCGATCAATAACTGAACTAAACTATAAAGGAGTAAAGAACTAAACTACAGGCTGCGAACTGGAGTGGCTGCTTAAATAGGTGAGGCCTGAGATAAAGGAAGGCAGGCAGACAAAGACAGGCGTCTGCAACAGATCGGCTATCCTCATTAGAAAGCATCGTGTCGCACCTCGACAGACGAGGATCCGATGGAATGGAAGGGACCGAACTGCGTGATACTCTGCTGCTCAGCGAAGCGGGCTGAGGTACTGCCAAACGGGCCAGCATCCCCCTGGATTCTCTGGTACGCCTGCGCATCTTCCATAATAGAGAGTTCAGTTGGGCCGTACACACCATTTGCGAACCAGTGCCAGTCCAGAGCGCGATGTGATTTCGGGATGATCTCCTTGGCGACAATCCGCAAGAATTGCTGGCAGTTCCCTTTCTTGCCCCCAAACGGCCACCACAGGTAGTACGCCCAGCTCTTACAGAGCCGCCTGCACACAGCGTCGATCTCGGTGTCCGTCATTCTTGTCCAGCCGATTAGGTAGACGCTGTAGTCGCCGACGTATGCGGCCTGCTCGCGGTAGACCTCTCGCCTTGAGACGTCGATAGGCGAGTCGCCGTGGACGTATCGCGGTCTGCGCCCCTGCGCACGCAGCTCATACTTCTTCCCGTTAACCGCCAGGACGAAGTGGACGTACTGGCTCACGCCGCGGGGCCGGGAGAACCACACTTGATGGCCACGGTCTCGCCGCCGCTCCTCGACGTCCCGGGCAGCGCGTGCTTCTTCCAGTTCCTCGGGCGTAGGTTCCACCGTGCGGCTCGGGACTTCGAATCCAACGGAATTGTCCTCTACTTCGATACTATCCACCCAAAGACGCGTAAGAAGCCGGTCCAGACCACGGTAGATGGCGTCCCAAACGGTGCGTTCTCGAATCGGCAACTCGGTGGCGTCACCTTGTACAGCACTCTCAGGAGGCTCACCCATTCTCACAAAAGTGTAGAGCTCGTAGCCCCTTCGTCTCCTGGCATTTTCGTGGCCGAGAACAAGGTCGCAGGGTATCCGCCCGACAAAGAAAACGGTTCCAAATACAGCCCCAGCGGCTCCGGCTGCGTTGGTGCTGCTAATATAGATGCCTGGCATTGGACGCACGTCAGAACGAGGTCTCGAGGATGTCTCTTACTTCGAACCAATCACATACCTTCCCTACTCGCCATCGCGGCGAATATCGCCCCTGCCGTGGCATAGTACGCCGGACTGACAAAAGCCACCAAGCGAGAATTTGGTTGATGGAACCTCTCCATTATGCATGCCGACGAGAGCACGATCGACGTAACAGCCGCTGCGGCCAGGAACTCCCTTGGAACTAGGGTGATGATCAGCATGGGCCGCTTTAGCTGGCTTCCACGACCACAAGATTACCTTGACCTAATGTAACAGCACACAGGGCAGCTGTTGTGCCCATCGTCGCGGCCCAGCCCCCGGCGTTCAACAATAGCCAGCAGCGAAACCCCGAGCCTTGAGTCGCGGCCAAAATATGCGCGACGCTCGTGATGCCGACTTTCATGATGCCTCCCAGGGCTCCGGCGCGAAGCGCAGCTTTTTCGACGCGACGTCCATTAGCATGCGCACCCGTGGCAGCGGCGGCTGCCCCAGCCGCCGCATTCAGGAGAAGCTCGCCTGTGAGCAGGAACACATAGAGTGAAACTGGGAAATATCAGCTCCGCTGCTGGTCATATATTGAACCGTGAATCTCGAGGACTAAGCTTGAACATACATTTGAGGGCTGGTCCACTTGCTGCGATCGAGTCCGCTTTCGTTACCGAGAAGTTAGCACTGCCAAGCATGGGATTCGGACTCGGCTTCCTACCGACGCTCTTCCGTTTCGAGCTGTACACAAATCTGCCACTCATCGTTTTGAAATGTAGATTGCTGTCATAACTAGCAACAGTGATGGCGGCTGTGAATGAAGTTTGTTTTCGACCAAGGCGAGGAAAAAAGAAATAAGATCGCAGCTGAAAACAAAAAAAGGGGGGGAGGTGACAGGTGGTGGGAATTTGGTTTCAGTCAGCCCCAAGCCACAGCTGGAGCAGTCCGACTTGCAATTGGACCCAGCCTCGCTTGTGGTGTGCATTGCGGCGCTTAAATGCGCCCTATTTCATTTTGTTTTGTCTTTCTTCATTCTTCTACCCCTCTTCCTGTTCCCCTCACCGAGTACTGGAGGCTGCCTGGACACTTCGGAACCTCGGGCTCTGAACTCGCTGAGGCAGGATGTCTGACTTGAACACCGAAGGGCACGGAGGCCCTCAGTTCACTATCCATCAAACCAAAGATGGAAACTTCGTGCAAGCAGCGCAGATCAACCACTACTACGCAGAGCCAGGTACCCAGCCACAGTGCCTTGCAAGAGATCAACGCTTACACCATCGCAGACAAGGACAAGGCGTTCCAGGAATGTATGACTGCTCTCTTCCTGACAAACCCCGAGTGTGACATCAAGGAATTCATGGATGTGAGAGCCTGCACTCCCGGAACTTGCTCTTGGATTGAGCAAGACAGCCAGTTCCAAGAGTGGAAGCGAGGCTCTAATCGCCAACTGCTAGTCATTCTGGGGAGCCCAGGCAAGGGGAAGTCCATGCTGGCAGCTCACACTGCTGGAGTTTTGTCTCGTGAGTGGAACGGAGACGTCTTATTCTTCTTATGCAGGAATGATGACAAGAGACGAAACGGCATCACAGCTGTCCTTCGGGGCCTCATTTACCAGCTGCTGAAGCAGCATCGCGATCTTTTCACGCATTTAGAGGGGCCATTTGCTCTCCAAGGTAGTGCAATTTTCGACCTCGACACGGGCTTTACTACTCTCTGGGCCATTTTTGAGACGATGATCGCCTCGGTCAAGAACCCAATCGTGATCATCGACGGCGTCGACGAGTGCGTCTCGGGCCACCAGATCGAAATGCTCTTCACGCATCTAATGAAGACCGCCAGCTCTTCAAACAACGCCAGATTCCTGTGTACGAGTCGTTCGCTGCCACCCACGATATCTCGGACTTCAGGTTTAATCACTCTGGATCTTGACGTGGGCGACTGGGCAGCCGCCGTACGGTCTGATGTTGAGAAGTTCATACGGCACACCTGCAAGTCTTTTCACGAGGAAGGTCACTTTTCCAACCAAATTTGCCGAGATATTGAAAATCGTCTGCTAGAAAAGGCCAAGCAAACATTCCTGTGGGTTTGGATGGTTGTTGAGTCTCTCAAGCGCTGCGAGGAGATCGAGTCAACGCAAGTCTTAGAGGCCTATCCTAGACGTCTCGACGCTGTCTACGACCGGATGCTCAGCGAGATCGGGGAGACACGTCGAGATGCAGCTAAGCAGCTCTTGGCCTGGGTCGCCACAGCTCTGTATCCCTTGTCGCTTGAACAACTAGCTGAAGCTTTGCAAGATGTAATGCCGTCATATACTCGAAATGAAGACAAGGTCAATCACATCCGAATTATGGTTACCAAGTTCTGCAACAGGATGCTTCAGATTACAGGGAAAGAGGAGGTCACCTTCATCCACCAGACAGCTCGAGAGTACCTAACGAGGAATGCCGATCAGTTGTGGAAAGTTGACCTGCTACAAAGTCACCAGGCTTTGGCTGAGCGATGCTTGAAACACGTCGAACGTGCTGGGCCAACGGAAATAGAACCTTTCATAAAGCCTAGTGGCGAAGACAGTGGGGGCTTAAATCCTCGTGCAGCTTTTCTCCAGTATTCAATCCGGAGCTGGCCAACTCACTGTCGACACTCTTCATCAACTATCGGAGAATCTTTTGATTTGGAAAATGGTCTCTTCTCTGAGCAATGTTCTGACCAGAGGGAGCTCTGGTTCCAAGCCTACCTCGGGCTCTCCGACTTCCCCTGCCCTCCTCCTCTTCACTTGGCGGCGTTCGTCGGGATCGAGAACCTCGTCTCAGCCATCGCCTCGAAGGAACGCAAGGGCCTCTTCGGTCGTGTTAAGGCCCGTAAGCTACTGTCGTCTACGGATGAGATCCTAAACCTGTCAGTGACGACGTGGGGCCTCATTGGAGAGAATCCTTCTATTGTCGAGCTCCTGCTGAAGCTCGGATGCCCGGCCTTGCCTTCTGAGTTTCAGGAGATGACCGGAGAGTTCAAATACGTTACTATTTTCGTTTACGAGCTCAAGAGATCGAGATCCACGAAAGTCGAACGGAGGGCGACTTTTCGGAGGGTCAGACATGCCTACGGCGGTCATGACTGGCGGGTTGGGTCTAAACCTGTTCAAGCCAATAGTTCTATCGAATGGCAGACGAACTTGATGAAGCGGACGAAAGGGCCGTCGAGTGACAAGATTTGGGCTTTGCGAGTAATTGGAGGAGGCGATGATAGTATCTTTGAACGGGAGGCAGCGCCGGCTTGGGAGGAAATATCATGATAACATACTTGATAAGCGAGCGATACAAAAATCCCTCACTCCCTTTTTTTTAATTTAATCAATTGATTCTCAATCACTACAGCAAAGCAGGGTTATAACGATACAAAGTGTACAGGGGGTCAGATCGTTACAAAGAGGATATCGATAAAGCCAGTCAAGTGGGGCCTATGTACCTTTTATTGAAATCCCTACTAATTTACTAGCTAATTGAATACAAAGTACTTCTTTAAAGTTGACTGCATTTTTGACTCTTCTCGTGTGGGATGCCAAGCCCTCCAATGCTTTCTCTCGTACCGTTGCAGCTGCTGGAGGAAGTCATAGTTAAGATCTTCGGCTTGCTCTTGGAATTGGATCAAAGTCTCATAGGCTGCTGACGCCCCTGCCATAGTAATTTGCCTAGGCAAGAGTCCATCGAGGTCATCATCAGGATCATTATCATAGACTTCCGTGAAGCTATTCGCTATATAGTTCAAAAGCTCGTCACATCTCTCATTGATCTGCTCCTCGGGAGGGTTAATGAAGCTATCGAGGTTATCTTCGCGGATAACGTGGCTAGGCTGCATTATCGATTGAACCCGGGCCTTAGCTGCAAGCTCTACAAGAGCAGCTCGGGCTTCATTCCAGTCTTTTGGCCGTGGCCGCGGGCCTTGAAGCTGGCCTTGAAGCTGCGAGATTCCCCAACAGTTTATGATTGTTGTTGCTTTGACGTCTTGCCACGCGTCGATAACCCAGTTAACGGCACGAAGCTGCGTTATTTGATCGAGAGGGTCACGGCCCTGGAAGCTTTGATGGATGACGAACTCGAGCCATAGCTTGCGGTAGTAGGTTTTGAGGTTGTTGATGATCCCTTGGTCCATAGGTTGGAATAGGGCAGTCGAATTAGCCGGAAGGAATTCGACCCGTGTGTTGAGAAGGAGGCCATCTTCGTAGGCTTCTCGTACGGCCTTCTCATGAGCCGAGAAGTTATCAAGCAAAAGCAAGACTTTCCGGCCCTGCATTTGATAGTCAAACCACTATAACCATTCTTTGAAGATCGCAGAAGTTATCCACGCCTTCTTATTTAACCTCCAGTGAACTGGAAGGCCATGGATAAGCTGATTTAGACGGCCAAAAGCGCGAGGATTCTTGGCGGTGCCGATGAGCCATAGTGGAAGCTTGTGGGTGCCTGACGCGTTGGAGCAAGGTAAGATCGTGAGACTGGTTTTACCACGCTTTAAGCCCTTTTGCGGTCGATCGGCGAGGGTTAGGGAAGGAGATTGACGCCAATAAAGCCCGGTCTCGTCGACGTTATATGTATTATCGGGGGGGTATTCTTTGACGATCTGTTGGATGCTTGCGAGGTCGTTGGAGAAGTCATACGCGGCTAGAGAAAGAGATTCCCCTTGCCTGCGGTATTTCTTATAGGAAAATCGAGATTTGAAGCCGTCAAGCCAGCCGCGAGAGAAGGCAGGCATAGGTTGTTGATTGAAGTCATCCATCTTAACCCACAGAAGCCTCACAGCTTGCTGTATGACTTCTCCTGTGACTGTGAGCCCTTGGTTATTGATATGCGTTAAATACTCGTGTAAAGCTTCCTCAAGAAGAGGAAAATCGGCCGCGCGGCCTTTCTTGACGTGTAAAGCGCGTGAAGGAAGCTCCTGCGCGTCAAGGAACGCGTATTTCTTGCTTAGGGTCTTGACTTCGGTCAGACGGTCCCTCCTTTCTTTCCTGCAACAAATCTTTCACGAGACTTATTGCTTTACGCTAACATACCTCTGCCGCCCAACCTGCCCCGGCCGCGTCGCGAGACGATCCAACGTCATCTTTTTCGATAACCAGCACCAGGCGTTCGACGCGGGATACCGACCATGCAAGAGATGTCAACCCTGTACGCTTGACTGGGATAAGGAGAGCTTGGGCCGAATACTGTGTAACCGCGCGCGAGCCATAATCGTCATGGCCGTCGAGAATGGGACACTGTGGACGGTCGACGGTGTTTCTCAAGATCTAAACATCACCGGCGCACATCTCCACCGGCAGTTCAAGAGGCATTTTGACGTCACGCCAAGATCATTTGCGGCATCACTCAGCAAGGCCCACATGACGTCTGATAGCATCACTGCGCCGCACCAAGACTGCCAATCAGACCTGCCAGACTCGGCACAGGATGGCTCACACATACAACATGTTTTCTTATCAAATCTCTCTTTCGACCTGGGTTTTGGCGACGGACTGGACGATGCCTTCTTCACGTCGCCTGATACTCAAAGCCATTGGAAGGAAACAGGTGCTGAGCTAAATCAGTCTGAAACTTGGGACTTTGATATACGACAACTTCTGGACATTGTGGACGTAGCTTATGATCTAGAAGATCAATAGCACGAAGACAGTGCTTCTTGCTTTGGCACCTTAGTTTGGCGTGTCCAAAATCAGGAGGTTTGATGCGTTCCGTTCATCTACGCATGTGCAGGACTCAGTGGTACCAACTTCACGGTTTGTGAATTGATAGATGACAAGAAGAAAAGCTCGACACATCGACCTGAACTTATAACAACAGAAGAAAACTTCAAGGAGGAAGAGTGTCAAGATAGCCAGACTTCTCCGAGACTGACGGCCCAATTCTTTCATCTCTAGCAAAATGAATCATACCTACGGATCAAAGCCTGTCGCGAGATTGTGTTCTCAAGGGGGTTTCCCATCCAAGACATATGAGTGTCCCCCCTTCGTCTTCTCATGAAATTGCCGTAGGGTGTGTATATTCTGTCTTTCGACTTCTCCAGGGGATTTCTGGTTTGCTTCATTGTTCTCACCAAACAGCCACCTAAGGGAAATCGCACTGATCATGCCGGGCTCATGTAGAATATACACGTCAACTCTTCTGGGTTCCCGGGCAAGCTTTTCCGCAGAGTGATTAGTGATCTTTGATGAAAAGGAGTGGCGTGTTGCTTTCTTCTTCGAGATCTCGATCGCGGGAAGCCACTTTACAAGGTCGACAAACACGTTACCAAGGCTTGTTATCCAGTCGCTGAGGCACGTCTTTACGTAACTGGCGCCATCGGACTTGGCCATCCACCACTGGCGATGAATCGGCTCGTCGCGCCTCTACAACGTTACCCGCCGCCTTGTGGAACCTGAGAATCCTTCGGTCCAGGGCATGTCTCGTCGTCGTCTAATTTTGTAAGGCCGGGGTTGTTGCAAAACAAGACTTTCCACCTATCCATATTGTCAATGGCCTGCTTGGCCATGATGTCAATTTCAAACTCCCCGGTCTATGAGCGATTTGCAGATCCTCTTCAGTTGCTGTCTGGCAATGTCTACTTAGACGACGCAAGTGGGTCAGACCTGGTGCAGGTTGAATCCTACCAAGGCGGATACAACCGAGGAAGTCAACGCAGGCGGAGAGACGGGGTGTCACGTTGTCCGTTCTGAGAAGGGGAGTGGTGGATTGGCTAACTACATCGAGGAGAGTGAGTCCGAAGAGTTGTAAAGGAGTGACATCCTGGAAAATAGCAATAATGTAGCTAGCTACCCATTAGAGTATAGGTGGAAACGGTATGGCCAAGCATTTTCGAGACTAGCGGGCCGGGCCGGCACCCCAGGAACCCGAGTCACCTGGGTGAACATCTTTGCAAGTGTGGTTTCAAGACAACGGTCCAGCATATCATGGCCATTACATCATACGACTCTACCCTGTATGTGCAAATAAGCCCTCTCGCTAAGCTAAGGACAGTCTCGCCCCCATCACATCAGACGACCCGGTGACGATCATAGCCCGTAAGACTTTTGAGTCGAGAGCCGATTCCTCGACATCCTCAGTCTGAGGATATCCTTTGACCTAGGCAAACTTCCCTTTGGCGAAATAACTCGGATGGGAGACCGGAACAACTCCGAGTCACAAGGCAAACTACTAGAGAAGTCTTTCAGGACTTGTACAGCCTCAGATCCCTGTGAAGCTTCTTGCTCGCCCGCATCCTGGGGTGATGCTCCACGCGCGCCCCAGACCCCAGCCAATCTCGGCAGCGGGGGGCCGAAGGATCGCTTAGATCCCCAAATGGTTCCATCTGCGCGCTTAACATGAGTTGTACAAGGGGCTTGGAGATGCGAGCGTGGGATGGTCTTGGCTCGAGTCAGCTGACTTGGCGATGCCATCGAGTTCTAGATCCCATAGTCAACTGTCTGTTGATTCGACGGGGACTTTTGAAATACTACGACAGGGCAGGGAGTCCTGGCCCAGAAGCATAAAAACTACTGAAAAAAGCTAGCCCATGTATTAGTTTGCATGTTATACGAAGCGAGGTATCGGATGCGGCGCAGCCTCACAGGCCCATGCCGGCCGATTAGGCGGTCCTATGAGCTGAAGGTTATTATGCCGGAAATGTAAGTCCTGCGGCAAATAGTTGCAGGCGTAGAATGAGCGTTTCGGGCTGTCGCCTCAAACATCTAGATACCGACGAAGCGACGCAAAGACGTCGGTCAGCCGAAGTGAAATTTGGCACTCCTATGGGATGATGAACTACCTTTTCATTAGTGGATTTATTTCATTCTAGAAGGAAGACTTGTGGCACAGCTAGCTATAGAGGTCGAGACCCAACAGCAAGTCCGAAACCCCAGCAGGAAACCCCAGCATGACTGGAAGCTATTCGGATCAGACCTGCCGAACATGAGGATCGCGTAGATGGACATGATAAGCTTCCAAGTCTTAGGAGAGAGTGGGAAACCCACAGTTTAACAGAGAAGAACAGTATAAGAAGGCGATGAGCTGCCACCATCTCTGTTGGCTTTTGATCACTCAGCACCAGCACCAGCACAGCATCGACAACCAACCAAACACACAAAAACACCAACACATCCAACAAAATGAAGGTCGCCTATTTCCTCTCTTTCCTCACCCTCGCCTTCGCCGCCCCCGCGGCCGAGGAGGCCAGCCTCGCCGACTTTGAGGGCGTCGTCGACACCACCGACCCCGTCATCCAGGGCGCCTGGAACGCCGGTGTCTCCTACACCGAGGGCAGCACCGCCGTCGAGGCCCGCGATGAGTCTTCCCTCCAGGCTCGTGCTTGCAAGGACCCCAAGGGTTTCAGCCTGTGCATCGCCGTTTGCAACACGGGATGCGCTGTCGGATGCCGCTGTGGCAGCTGCTTCGCCATTTGCCGTAAGTTTCTCTCTCCCAGACTTGACAGACACAGATTTGCTAACTGAGTCGCAGCCCAGCAGTGCAACCAGGGCAAGTGGAAGGGCTGCTGGTAAATGTTCTCCATATGATTTTGAGTCGCGAGCTTCTCCAAGGGAAAGGCACAAAAGCACGCGCCTTGACTTCAATGAGATTTACGGGGAGGGTCTTTATATGGAGCACATGGTTGTCGGTACTGTGGCCGGAGCACCGCATAAAGACTCATAGTGAATATAACGACCTGGTCGACTATTAGCTGGAACATCGAGGCCGTGATTGTTAAGCATACACCATTATGCAATCCACATACCCTAGCCTAACTATGATGAGTGGGCGGCATTGCGTGCTTATGACCTAGTTAAACAATGACGGGCTTTCTTTGCCCTGGTGATATACCTTGGAATACCCATAAGCAAACCACCACTCAAGCACGCCCATCCAAGGCAAAGATAACCATTCACGAGACCCCTTGTCGAGAGTGTTGTCGAGGTAGAGCCTGGTTGCATGTGGCCCAACAGAGCGGTCCATTTTGAAGGTGAGGTGAAGTCTGCTCCTGGGTTGCACCAGAAGAGTTTCACCAAGAGAGTCCAGCCGGACGTCACCGACGCATGCCCGCTCCCCATTCGCATACTGGAAAATCACGCCGCTGATATGCGAATGGGTCGCCAACTTTATCTGGCAGGGCGTGACCTCTACTACGTCCTCGAGAGACGCAGCAGAGTAGTAGTAGCCAAGAACTCCGTGCGTTTGCGGAAATGACATTGGCGTAGGCATCGACAAGGTAGCATTCGGATTGGCCATCTCCTTAGTGCTGAGCAGGTGGACCCCCAGACGTGAGGAGCTGAAGAAGAGGCGGCTTGGTGTTTCTGGAAGAGCACATAGCTGCCCCCAAGCTGGGTGAACACCTGCATTTTGTATCAGTAGACGGGGTGATATGGGCAGACCCATAGCAGTCTGTCTTGCCTTGTTTGTCTTCATCTTTCCATTTGTCAGCGAGACTACACATAGCAACTAGACGGTTGAATCTTACCAGTAGCCCCATATGACAATAAACCCTACCACGACGGCCCCATATCTCCGATATGCGTTCCCCAGAACTCATTGGCACATGTATCCAGACAGCACGTTTATAGGCTGCCGACAAGTCTTTGTAGAATGTCAAATCTTCACCAGCCTTGTGTGCATGGAGCACGATTAGTTTGCCGGCCCAGCATGCAGAGTACCCTGTCACACCAGGAGCATTGAGGTCCAGAGGAAGCATCCGAAAGGTGTTTACTTTGGGGGCATAATCGGGAGCAAACGCGAAGAAACGAAGGTCCCGCAACTCGGGTAATGTCATCGGTAGACGCCATAACTTGTTGGAGACGGCCGGTGTCGAAACGACATGGCGAAGCTTCAGACCCTTTTCAACATGTTAATGAATATCGGCGCGGAGTCGTGCTCTTGGGGAGAAGGACTCACGTCGGATCTCATCTTGACTCTTCCTGAAACAATAGGGACAGTCCGCCACCAGAGGCCTCGTCCGGGACGCGTACTTGGCCTAGGCTCTTGTTTCCCACCAAATACCAACTCTGTGATGCCTAGGTGATCCTCCAGGACGTACAGGGTTGTGGCGGGAGGCGATCCGGCACTCAGAATCCGACAGGCTGTAGATGTCTGACTGGCCCGGTTTGATACGTGTGAAATGTACCGGAGACCATCTATGTAGGCATACTCGGCCCAGATTTCTAAAGAAATGTCGACGTCGCAGTCCCAGCTGCAGCGTGTATTCCACGCTTGCTCAGCTGCAGCAATCGCGCATTCGCGAACAAGGTTCTGTGCAACAAGCAAGCGAAGTTCCATTGGCAGACGCAAGTGCATCTTGCTCATCCCGCCGGCGAGAAGAGCAAGAGTCCACGCACGGCGCCTCTCTTCTTCAAAATCATCCGGGTCAAACGAGCATTCCGTGGCGTGCAGAGCGGCGCCAGAGGGCAGCGAAGCGTACGCAAGACACCCAGCGTGATAGCCGAGGACCCGGCCACTGTCTTGCTGTCCACACCAGTCACAACTGGGTTTACAAGGTAGGAGGACGACTCCCAAGTCCTTGTCCGTGTGGCCTGAACCAAAGGGGAATTCGCCAAACAAGCGGCCATCCAGGTCTGCGCGTCAGGCCAGGTCAGTCGGTCGGTAGGCCGCTGCGCAATGGTGGGTAAACCTACCAGCCATGATCTTGTCTTCCGGCTGAAAGAGGAACCGACAAAGTCGGCACCTGATGGAGACGCAGTGTAACATGCCATTTCCTGCCATTTGGTCTCGTTGAAGTCTGGATTGGCCCTGCGGCATGTCTAGGGGGGAACTGGGCCGACTTAAATACACGCCATAAGCGATCGGCACGAGCTTGATTGGTCGAGTGCGAGAGCTATTTGATTGGCCCAGCGCCACATAAGAGACAAGATGACAAGCTGAAGGAATGTCTGTAGCAACCAAAAGACGAGTTAAATCACTGCTATCTTATACTTGTATAACCACAATTTAAATGTTGTAAATTGTCTGAGGCCTCACTACCACTCCATCTCTCCATCTCACGCATTTACAGGCTTGGACGCGGGATATTCACAGCAAGAACACACACAGAGGCTTGGCAATCTTGAGAGACAAAAGCAAGTTATCATTTGATCATCATAGGAAAAACAAAAGCCAAGGAAAGTGGCGACTCTCTGAAAATCAGCCGCTTCGAGGAGTGAACCAGCCGTCCGTGTAGCCCACCATGGCACCCGTCAAGGCAACTCGTTAGTGTAGTAGTGATTGTGCCCGCCCTTGTAAAGCCAAACTCTCTGGCCCTTGTACTTCCCCTTCGTCCAGTCACTCTTCTTCGTC
Organism: Fusarium neocosmosporiellum; assembly: GCA_006518225.1. Classification (NCBI taxonomy): domain Eukaryota; kingdom Fungi; phylum Ascomycota; class Sordariomycetes; order Hypocreales; family Nectriaceae; genus Fusarium; species Fusarium neocosmosporiellum. Next base: position 17,038 of record SSHR01001559.1, on the reverse strand, counting down.
TTCCGTTCCTTTCCGCGGTGGTCCTGAAAGCAATAATCACCACCCAGCAGCCCCTTCTTCACGACCTGCACCTTGTGATATTTGGTTGAGGCTGTAGGACCTCCCGAGCTTCCAGCGCCAGAGGGCCCCGGATCTGGCTCTTGCTGGGCATGGCCCTCCTCTTGCGGTAGCTGGCCGTAGCCTTGCCCGTACTCATTGCTCGCCCCCTGTCCGCTATCGCCCTGGCCGGCCCAGGTGGGAGCCGGTGTCTCTTGAGCGTAGAGAGCGGGCAAAGGCTGGCTAGGGACGGTTGGCGCTACTCGGAAAGGGGGGCTACCTTTGATCACGGCGATCCCCTCAATCATGACATGAGACTCCTCGGAATCGGTGTCGATGTATCCCGGACTGTTCAGGGGGGCCAACTGTTCCTTTCCAGCCTCCAAGAACCACATGCAAAAAGCGGTCCCAACAGTGGTTACGACGTAAACGCCGCGCAGGCCGTCGTGGGCAATGGCACGCTGGCCAGCATCAAGCCCTTGAAGATATACAGTGTTGTAATCGCCGTCAGACTTCTTGGCTTCCAGCCACAGGCCAGACAAGAGTGTATCTTCATCCGGGTTGTACTGATCGATGACAATGTCGACGCGCCTCAGAGACTCGGACCCGTCCGGTGGCTGCTCCGTGGTGACGAGCCAATCGCGCTCCGGAAAGCCCTCGTACTGTAGCCACAGTGACCAGAACTTGACCGACTTGTGTTCGTAGCCAGTACTGTTTGCCAGGTTGTATAGGTACCTGACGGGTCCGTCCACTGGCAAGATGCTTCTGGAGCGAGGAACAAAGCTCATGATGTAGTGGGGATGGGTCAACACAATGCAATGGTTGTGATCGATGTCTGGATTGGAGATCTGTTGAGCTCCATGGCCGAAGACGGGCAGCCATTTTATAGACAACTTCCAACAGCTGTCACGCCCGTCAAGCCCCTCGTGAGTTCCATACAGGTCTTCTCTCTTCGGCCCCCAACGACTCGCAAATGTGAGGCTGCATCTCGGCGTCTTTCCCATAGTGCTCCCTGAGTGGTTGGGCTATGATCCCACCAATGGATCAAGCATGTGTTTGAAAGGGTGGGCGCTTAACTGTCACCCTCCTCGCACTTTCAGCTCTGCTGCCTGCTACTTTATAACTCGACATCTGCCACTTTACAAAGTGCCTCCCTCCTTCACATTCGAAAAAACTGCCACTTTGTAACCCGCATTCCCACACGGGATGGCGACATCTACCGACGTGGCGGGCCGTCCCGGTGAGGCAGCGTCCCGTGCAGTCCGGATATTCCAAAAACAGGTATCCGGCGAGTGGACACGAAAGAGGGTGCCGAATGGACTACGCGCCGCACTCGACTCTCAGACGCAGGCTCAGACAGCCAGGATCTTTCGGCGAGCAGGAATGCTTTCCTTTCTTGCCTACCACCTCGCGCACACGCGACGGTCTGGCAAGTCGACACTTTTGAAGTTTATACAACTTCCTGAGGCCACGCGAAAGCAGGTGGCAGAGCGTGTGGCCGCCCTGAATGTTCACTCTTCTGTTAGAGATTTCGTGGGCAAACTTAAACTGGACTGTCAGTGTTTCTACGTACGCCTTCTGGGCTCCTTCTTACCAGGCAAGCAGATCCCACAGAGCCGACACCACCAAAATCAGCCAATCACCCTGAGGATCAAGAAGACTCATCCCCGCCTCTACCTCAAGATATGAACCTGACCGTCACCGAAACCTCACAGCATGATGAGCCGAGTCTAGGCTCGAATGTTGATCAAATTCTGGCCACGCTCGACGCCTCCCACAATGACACCCAGCTCAGCTTGAGTCTACCGCAGCAACACTCGACGGCTCTCGATGTCTCTCGTCACAACGTCCCCATCTTGGACTCGCAGCAGCAAGGTGACGAGGCCGTGACATCATCAACGTCTATCGGGATTCGTTCTCCTCGAGCCTCCATCAGAACGGTCCGACGGCGAACGATTCCTCGCAGCAACGTCTTTCACTTGCCTTTCCTCAGAAGATTCCAGGTCTATTCCCCGAGTATATGGCTGGCGCCATTGTCAGAGATTACATCCAGGCGGGCGAAGAGTGCATTTGCAGAGCCGCAGTCGAGGTTAGGTTTCCCCAGAACGGGCATCTCGACTCCGTCATGAGTGTCGATATCAAAGAGAGCAAGGTCTAGTATATCGCACGTACGCTGTTTGACGTGCAGGTGGAGGCTGGCACAGGAGGGGGGCGACAGATTCTCATGCCACGAGGGGCGAGACTGATGCTCAACTCCGAAATCACGCTTTCAGGGGCCCAGGATGAGGCTGTCAGAGAATTGTTTGGTCCCGAGATATACGCGGGAATCATTGGCAGTAGTATTTATCACAGTGAGCAACAAGAAGGGGCCTCGGTGAACGGATGTGTTGCTATGGTCGTCCCGCGGAGGACGAGCAACCGGGCTACCATAAACGTAGTGCTGGGGGTGAAGGTAGGTTATCGTGTTGCAATAGATCTTGGCCTGGTAATACCGATTTGAGAATCAACAAGTCGTCATGCCGATTCTGACCTGACCCTCCCTCCGGTGCCCGCGAGATAGAGCTCAGCATCCGGGGAAAGTGTTACTTGCCCATCGCGTTTGGAATACGTTTTCGTAATATGCATCTTACCATTCTTGTCCTTTTCATATACCGTTACAAAGCAGTTGCGCCAAGATATCCGCTGCCCTCTCCCTTCGATGTCCACTTTGGCAGGGCTTCTGCACAACGCGCAACTGGGCCACCTACTTTATAGTGAAAAGGAGGCCACTTTTGACTCTATTAGTGCCGTTGTGTGTGGCCAAGGTCTCTCTCCCCTAGGTAGTTTGTGCAACCTCTAGAAAGTGCTACTATGGGTGCTCGGTTTGTGTGGGCTGTGCATTCAGGTGCAGGGGTGGCATGTCTTGAATCAATTTCTGGCAACCGCATCTAACAACAGATAACACATGACTTTGGAGAGGATTAGCCGGCGGGTCACCACTGAAAGCCCATACAAGTGGCCCGCCTCGGGTTCATACCCGCTGACAAGCTAGGTAACCACCTAGACCATCATCAGGGGCGCTGTCAAACTGTCTTATCACTTAGGTTTCTTGAAATAGAGCCCTCTTTCCAGCTAAGAAGAGGCAGAGTTAACACCCCGTACTTGTTTGACTGAGAAACTAAATCTGCTGGATTATCATCCCTCAAGATGGTGCATCTCCCGACAGCTCCACTCAGTTCAAAAGACGCTGTTGGGATCATACACAGAACGGACCAACTCACAGTCGAGAAAGGGGCAAGTCTCATCGCCTTCAGTCAAATGACGTAGATTTCTAAGGAGCACCAGAAACCCCAAACGTTCAGATAGTATCATCAGGCATGGAAGAAGCGATACGAGATATGGGATGATGGCACCCTGAAGGCTTCAGGGTAGGTAATGCTACAATAGCGGGGGTGTTACTATCCGTCATTTTTCAGGCTTAGGTTAAGTAGTAGCAGGGAAGATACGCAGTTGAGAAGTGTAACAGCAAAAGTAAACAAATCTGACAGTGGGAATAAGCGGCCTCTGATGAGATGCAACACGCACGGTTCGGGGAGGGATTCGAAGTTAATTTAGCCATGAGCGTTAGTTGCGTGCTTTGGAGGCGGAAGCGTGGCAATCTGACCAATCGAGTCAGCCAACCGCGTCGGAAATGGCAATTTCAAATCATAAAAACTTTGACGAATAGACACAAGATGAATAAGAATTAAAGATTACTCATGAATCAGGCGATAGTTAAGATTTTCCGCGGCTGCGGCCCTCCCCGCGGCGATAACCCTTGCCGCTCATGCCGCACCCTCCTCCGATGCCGCAGACGCCGCAGAAAAGACGCCGCAATCGCCGCATCCCGAGCGCCGACGGTAAAGGATTTTGCGGCATCGTTCGGTCAAACCCGTGTATCAGACATTTCGCAGACGGACGAGAGGAATGATGACGGCGGAGAGAAGGTGAATGTTAAGAAGTAATAATAAAGAAGAAAATGGATTGAAAGCTGCGCGTTGAATGACACATATAACACTGGTAGGTATACCTTTATTCTGCAACCACTCAGACTCCAAACACACACACTCACAATCATCGTACGATTTGAACGGTTAGAATAAGCTGTCAAACGCCTTAACTAGCCCGTGAATCGCGCCTTACGTACACTGTATACAGCACGATTTTTTCCCGGTTCCAGTTTTCGCCTCTTCAGTCATCTCGCCTCATATTAAAACGTCTTGCCCTCTACCCGCGTTTTTCTCGACAATTCATCATTACACGCCAAGATACCCTACCACACTTGTCCAATTCCATCCCTTTTCTTTCCATTCTTCGTCTCCACTTCAACTCATCTACACAACAAACCACCATCATGAAGATTCTCACCAAGGAAGAGGAGGAGGCCCACTACGCCGAGGTCCTCAAGGGCGGTGTCATTGGTGGTGTCTTTGGCGCGACCCTTGGTCTGGCTGGTGTTTATTTCGGCTCCAAGCGCTACGCGACCGTTCGCGGTCTCACTCTTCCCTTCAAGTCCTTCCTCGTCACCTCCAGCAGCACATTCGGCGCCATCGTCAACGCTGAGCGATGGAGCATTGCCCACCAAAAGGCCCAGGACCCAAGATACAGCTACAAGGACGAGGCTACTCGCGCCACGGATTTGATTCGACAAAACCAGAGTGCCTATGAGCGATTCATGGAGTATGGCCGGGAAAAGAGGTACACCATTGTTTTCGCATCATGGTTGGCTTCAATGGGTGTTGCATTTGCCATCGTCAGCCGGTCGCCAATGAACACGGCCAACAAGGTTGTGCAAGCTCGTGTCTATGCACAAGGCCTCACACTCGCCGTGTTGATCATCTCGGCCATGTTTGAGATGAATGATCTCAAGGAGGGCAACAGTCGGTGGCAGACCATCTGGGTTGTTGATCCTAACGATCCCGAACACAAGAAGCTCATTGAGAAGAAGGTGCACAAGGAGGAGTACGAGGGCCAGGACCTCTGGAAGGGTAAGTTTTCTCTGTTATCAGACCAAGAACACAGCTAACCTCTAGTAGATATGGTTGCCGCCGAGGAGGCTAGATTAGCTGCCAAGAAGGCTGCCGAGCACACTTCTTAAACGCACCTTGTGTCCTGTATCAACTCGCATGGTAATGGATATCGACTCACCAAGGCGTTCGGCATTCGACTGCATCGCTTGTTCTGGCTTCAAATCTTTTATGTAAACTACTGCATGGAAAAGGCTTGTTTTTGTACAGATGGCGTAGACTATTGAGAGAAATCTATCTTGAACTACCCCCATTAAGCACTGAGGCAGCTGGATTATGTATACCTACAGTTCAACGGGTTGCCTCAGTGCGGCTGTGCCACTGACCTGCACGTGATCAATTTCTACATAGGCCGCGTCTCTGAGCTGTCCCGAGAGACCACACTCGTCCACCTATTCCGCCCGCCATGAGGAATGCCATTCTTAAAGATAAGGCTGACAAGGCGCGCCAGCTCCTCATCGAGTCCCTCGACACCGAGGCCCTATGCCGTCTCGCTTCTTCCTACTACGCTGGCCTTCCCTGCAAGGTATTTGAGGCACCAAAACATGGCTCCTTCAATGTCTGCGTCTTCGTCGAGTTTGAGATATCTCCCCCAGAGAGATGGGCTGTACGAATTCCCTTCCCAGCGCGCGCCGCCTGGATTGACGAGAAGATCGAGATTGAACTGGCTACTATGAGGTAAGCATGTCTCCCAGTGTCTGACCTCAAGAAGTACTATAGGTAGACATGGTTTTTCTGACAGAAGACGTGCCCACACAAATATGTTGCGGCCAAGACCACCATCCCCGTTCCTCACGTGCACGCTTACTCCTTTACCGAGGGCAGTCCGATGCAGACGGCCTTCATCATGATGGACTATGTGCAAGGCCAGACTCTCAAGGACTTTGGGTTCAAGAAGGGGAAAAAGTGGCGTCGTAGCTACTCCGGCCCAAGTGAGGCAACAAATAAGCTTCATGCGCAGCTCGCCGATGTCTATATCCAACTCCGTCAGCTCGAATTCCCCGAAGTCGGCGCTCTTGGGCTCCCCATCGTCGATGGAAAGCCGTCGTACGGGTGTGACCCCGACGACATCCGTGTGTGTCACCGGCCTCTTTCAATTGAGATCACGATGCAGGAGCTCGAAGGGATGGATCCTGGTGCTAGAATCAAGCCTCGGACCACCTTCTCGACAGCCAGGAGCTTCGTAGATGCTCTATTTTGGCTAGCCGGGAACGAATTTGACAAATCCCCCGACCCGGGATTCGACCTTCGTGGAGGACGAAATGCCCTTTACGCCAGACACCACTTTCGCCGCTTTGTCCTCGATACCTGGCTTGACTCTTCTGCGGACAAGGGTCCCTTTGTCCTGATGCATGGTGATATGCTTATGCTAATGAGTAACTTACTGTTTGACGACGACCTCACCCTTGTTGGCGTCCTGGACTGGGAATGGAGCCTCGTCGTTCCTGCACAGATGCTAGTCCCGCCTGTCTGGCTGAGCGGTGGTGACACTGAGTGGATGCTCGTCGGCGCGAGTCTATTTTACAAAGAGGTCCGCAGTCTTGTTGCCGCCGTTCGAGACCGCGAACGAGCCCTACAGGCCCCGCCACGACTCTCGCAAGAATGGGCCAAGGTAGAAAAGTGGTGCCATATGGCCGTCGTGGTAGCCCTGCTGAGCCCAGACCTGACATACGACGCCTACTGGGACCTCGTATTCTATAAGACTGAGGAGCCGAAGCCGCAAGATCTCGACTTCGACTTTGAGGAGTTTTATATGAAGGCCATCCACCCACGCCTAAAAGCCTTTATGGAAGCCCCAGAGCGAAAGGCATTGCTCGCCCGCAAGGAGGAAGAACAGAAGCACTTTTTTGAGGAGGAGAAGGAATACTTTAATAACCCAAAAGTGCGATCCATTTTACTACCAGAAGATGGGTGATTGATAGATCTATTGGTTAAATAAGATAGGTATAATTAGTAGTATTAGAGGAACAATATTTATATTTATAATCTTTCATGCAATACGCTTCTAGTAGATAGCAGGTTTTAGTATTAACTAAGAACTATATCAAATAATTTTCAAAACCTAATATCAGCACCGCCATTCTCCTATCCTGCAATGTATAGATATGGCAGAAGATCCGCGATCGAAGCGGGTCCACCATTAGTGATAGGGCTACTTTTTACAGGATAGCTCTCGGTGTCGACTACAGAGCATTCAGCACAGCCTTTAGTGCATCATTGGCTGGTCTTCTCTGGCGGGATTTAGAGCTATGAGTTTGCTCGCGTCAACTTTCCAATCATCGCAATCTCCATGACTGTGGGGTGTCTTGTGCTGGTTGGGGAAATCTACATCACGAAGGACAACTTACCACACGACCCAGGATAAGAATAGTACTTTGGTTTGAAGCGATATCATAATGAAGGGGCCGCTTTTTTCGGCATTGACGGCGCCTTGAACTCAGTTCTGACGACGTCGCTAACTCCACATTGACGACGTCTTCTCTTGTCCGCACATGTCTCGTCGGCTATAAAACGACCCCTCTACATCCAAATCGGACAGTTCCTCACAAGACATCATATCTATGCCATCATGCCTCTTGTTGTAAGTAGCAACCTGGGAATCCTCAACCTTGCGTCTGGTTCTAAGGCGACCGACACGTTCCGCCATTTCAAACAGCTACCTGTTGAGCTCCGATGGAATATATGGGAGCTTGAGCTCAAGCACGAGCGTCTGCTGCACGTCGAGGCCCTCTCCCTCGTGGCTTCACCCGATGACCCTGATGTTGAGAGCGCCAGCTGCCCTCGGAGGACATATGAAATCATCTTGACTGAGTTTCGGCCGATAAGCAAACTTGCCCGTGTCAATTCCGAATCCCGAGCCGTCGCATCTCACTTCTACAGGGTTCAGCTGCCTTGTGTGGATCGCTGGGAGGGCAAGGAGGATACAAATGGCATCCTTTACTTCAACCCAGAGTTGGATACTTTGCAAATCCGAGGCAAAGCCTTTTCCAACTTTGTGGAGGACCTTTGGGTTCATGACGCACGGCATGTTGGCCTCATTAACCTCGCTTTGACTTGGAGGCACTTCATCCCGAATCAAGGAATGATTCTTCTCTTCTCCATAGAATCATGTCTCGACTTAGGCGCGTCGTGTTCTTATACCTTGGTGGGATTGAACGCATGTTTTTGGGTGAGCTAACACTTGCGTCTACATAACCATCAAGCTAACAGAGGACGCTAGGGGAACCAAGGACCACCGACCCCATGGACAAGACTGAGGTCTATCGTTCTCGCCCCACTATGCCAGCTATTCCAAAGTTTGATCGTCTGCCATGTGATCCAAGATCGCATATCGAAACCTCGCTCAAAAAGGTGTATTTGGATTGCTCCGACCCTCGGAGGTTGATCCACCGCTGGTTCAGGCTGATGGCAAGGTGCAATGTTCAGCATAGCCACGAGGTTGACTACCGCTTTCTGGTGGCTTTTGGGGGACGCAATTACCGTGGCTACGCCAAGGAAAACGAGTTTTGTGTTGATAAAGGATTGAGAGGACGGACATGGAGGCCACAGGGATATGAACTCAACCCAGAAATAACCAACAGAGACGCCGCTATCAGGTGGGTTCAAAGAAAGGACGAGACATGGAGAGAAACAGTGCGGAAGAGCCTTGAGGAAGAGGGGGAAGAGGGGGAAGAGTCTATCGAGGACAGTTTTCAAGAGCTCGAGCTGCCGCTTCGGCCAGTCATAGGATTCTGGCTTTTCCCAATCGAGGCCCTTGGTCCTTTGCCGGACACCACCAAGGAGCTCCCTGGGCATGGGATTTCTGTACCAGGTTGGAAATCGCATCGAAAGATAGATCTGTCAGGGTATAAGCCTCAGCTTTGTCTGTCTTATCTCCCCTGATATCTAGAGGGTTTCAAAGTGCCTTGTCAGGTACCACTGGCATTAAGGGAGGACAGAGGACATCAAGTTTCTTGAAACGAAGAGCTAGTAACATTTGCATTCTAAGAAAGAAGGGTAGGTAATGTATTACAGGATACATTGGCCGTTCAGCGAACAGGATCTCGGAGAGTGTGTGCAGGGTTGTGTTTTAGACCCAAGTGTCTGGGTTTCTGGGTATCTTTCTTGATCAAAAAAGGACGAAAAACAAAATGTTGACCTCGTTCTTAGAGTCCCTTACTCATAAGTAGCGCCCTGTGCCTTTGGCGCTTCTTGTCTGAAAATTGCTGGAACTTCCGGAGGGCCGTCGACCTCATTGACCCACAGTGTCTGTCCCATCCTGCATCGTTTAATAAGCTCGTGAAGCCCTTTGGCAATTTTGGCAGCCTCGAGGCGACTCTGTGGATTGATCAAAAGTATCTTTGAGTCAACGAGATCCACGAGTTCTTCCAATGCGGTGCCCCTGACTCGTGCATCCTTGCGAAGTAGCAGGATGACCTCGTCGACCTTGGGATGTCTTTCCATCTTCTTCCACCACTCCGTGCTTTGGTCTTCAGAAGTGGGATTGGGAATCTTGGGGCGATAGAAGCTGTTCCACTGTGAATCCCGTGACGAGTGGAAACCGTCAAGTGCGCGCTGGTCGTAGAGCAGCCAGACGACGAATTCCAAGATGACACATGCCATCGACCAGCAATCATACTTGCGTGATCTAGGCGCATCAGTCTGCTCATAGGCTTCAGGGCCTTCATAGGCTCTAGTCGATGCTTTCGTCTCTGTCTCGCCTTTGCGTTGATCCGTTGCGATGCTGTGTACCTTGGATACCCCCAGGTCGGCAATTTTTAGAATGCCACCGTCATCCTTGAAGTAGAAGATATTGGATGGTTTCAGGTCCCCGTGACGGCAGTTGACTCCGTGAAGGTCTCTCAAGGCGGAGGCGAGCCCAGCCAACTGTTCGATGGACCAGATGAAAACGGGCAGTGATCGGTCAGACTCTTCTTCCCAGTATTGCTTCAGGTCCCCGTGTTCGGCCCATGGGAAAATGATGCATTGAATCTCATCACAAGAAGCGAGATTCTTAATCAGGTGGCCATTGTTGATGTGTTTGATCTTGTCGAGATTCTCCTTCTCATGCTTGTAGGTGTAAGCTTTGCTACGGAAGGGGAAATGCTTGACAGCAACCCGACGTGGCTTTACCCCTTCCTCCTTGAAGTTGATGTTAACAAGCGCCAAGGGGCCTGAAAACATGAATACTTACTCGAGACGGAATTTCTGCAGAGAAGACACGGCTGAATTGTGTATTACCCTTGTTCTCGCAGTTGAACATGAACAACTCTAGGGCGCATCGCTCATCCAGCTTGACTTGAATGGAACAGTCGTCCTTGAGGTCCAAGATAGGTGCCACAACCATCCATTGCTTTTCATAGAAAGAATCTATTATCGCTTCTTCCCAGCCAGGGAACGTGACAGTCTTTCCGTGGCGGGTTCGCAAAGCAGGAGCCTTGGCGAGGGGGAGGTCATCGTCCGTGAGAGAATTCGCGATTAGAGTGTTGAGGGATCTCTCATTGAGTTGGCCAACGATGGAGAGAATGGCAATCAGTTTCCTAGCCTGTAGGAGTTTGGTCTCTACGCCAAGGTTGAAGAGCAGCAAGCGCAGCCAGCTCCAGGCCGAACGAAGATCGGACTTGACCCTGGGCACTGTCACAATCTCCAGGAGCTTCTGTTCGGGGATGTATTTGTTTTCCGTGATCTTGCACTTCTGTGTTTTCTCCAAGAGCCCTTGGTACAAGGATGGAGGGGTTTGTCCTGCAGAGGGTGGCATATTCGTGATTCGATTGGACGGGGAGAATCATACGTTTGCGAGGAGGAAAGTGCTCGACTCAAAAATCAACAACAATGAACAGGATTGGTTTCGAATTGTGATGAGGCCTGACTCTACCGAGCTGCATACGAGATGTTATTGAAGTGGACTTGCACGAGTGGAAGATTAACATGCAAGCACAGTTCCATTCACGGTACCTAGACACTGTATCCTGGAGGCCTCAAATGACGGGCAGCCTTACTTTCAACCCAGGATGGGTGGTGTGATGACAGGCAGCTGTGCCAAGCCCTTCCCGGTGAGGCATATTTGCAGATATGCGCGAACCAGGCCTCTCCAGATGCGGCCTTGGAGATTTGAGGCCCCCCAATGGCCCGGAATTGGGCCGCTTTTGCAATGCCAGCATCTGGACTAGGGTGCTCAGCAGACGTGTCGAATCCACTCAGGTCAAATCTTAAGGCTGAATGATCCCTCGACCCAGATCTTTGTAGTTCCTGACAGGCATCTCGTCATATCGCCAGTGGGTATAGATATGCCGAACCCGTGGGGCGCTCTGCGAGCACTCACGCGTACCTACAGTAGACTAGAATTCAGGAACCGGGTCGTTGGTAAAATCCGCTGAGAGCTGTGCGTTTTGTCTCAAACAGGTGCGGCTAGCTGATCGCCCGCCCGTGAATCATCAAGCCAACATGCCAAGACGGATTGGGCATGCTGCGGGCTACGTCATCCTCCGAGCCATCGAATAAGACTAGCAGGACAGATAACTTGCGAACCTTCTGGAGGGAAGGGGTACCAGAGCAAAGTGGAAGCTCTAAGCGTGACCCTGAGGCTTCACTTTCGAGCCGAGCCTCTTATCAAGGTGTTGGTGGGTAGAATCAGACCATATCTGTCACGAGAGTTGCGATATGCAAGCCACAAGAATTGATGGTCGTCCTGCCCACGTCATTGGACATCGTCACACCCTCCAACGTGATTCAACCCAGAGACTCGCAGGAGATGAGCAAATGCCGACTCAACCGAGCCCCCCATGCTGACGTTCTGGGTGGCAGCTTTCGCCCTGTTTATTAGCAAGTGCAAAGAACAAATCCCAAAATGGACGTCCAACACACCACATGCCTCAACCGGCCACGCCGGCCAAGAGAAACCGAGACGCCAGAATAGACAGAGAGGTGGATGATCCTTCCAAGGATAATTAACAAGATATAAAGAATAACAAAAATAATAAATAAAAGTTATCTAAAGTACTATGCTTGTTAGGATAAGTTTTTGGTAGTTTTAATATATTTCATGTAATTTCTTTATGATTTCTTACAGTTGTTGGATCGTCTTTGCCGTCAAGTATATTGCTACATACCAACCTCTGCCCTCTGCCGCTTTTCATGCGTATGCAGTCATCTTGAGAAGACTGCAGGTCGGTAAACCCATTGAAGGTCCGGATTGGGCGCTGCAATAAGAGTGCGTATTGCCTCCTGCGAGATGAGGTGTCAATGCCACCTGCTCCGCCTAACATTCCGCCATGGCTCGCATGATGAGGCTCTGCTGTTGCTTTCGCATCGGCCCGGGAGAGAAAACGAGATCCTCCACCACTGCCGAGTCCTTTACGACACTAGGGACGAATGGCAGTATTGTCTCGGGGAAGAACGAAGTTCAACATTTCGAAGAGTCCATTTCTCCTGTTTCAGAATCGATTTTCAAACCCGGTTGCTTGGCACGCATATCATCACGCATCCGCCTCTCAGTTCAGTTTGTGTCCTTCATGATGGCCACAGAAGACGAAATGATCGCCTCTCTCAAGAAGAGGATACGGGAAAACATGGTGCACGGAAACGACCACATTCATCGCTTCTTTCCCGAGTCCGGCTGGGATGGACTGCTGCAACGCAACGAAGTCGAGGCGACTCTGAGGAAATGCCGGAAAGATCCTGCACCAGATCTACTCGAATTCATTCTGAACAAGGCGCCCAAGATCTTTGCCATCCTGATTACCATGAGGCAACCAGAGAGCATCGTCACATTCTACAAGAACAACTTTGGGCAGGAAAAGCTCCCAGTCGAACCGGGATCCGTTGAGGAGATGCTCGAGAGGGATGGATGGGAGAGTGACCTCATCTCGGATTTTTGCGACAGGCAGTGGTGTTTTACATCGCCGACCTTCACCAAGAATAAGTTCAGATATGAGTTTGTCAAGTATCATCACCTGCCCTTCACCACACCTGGCAAGCAAGCAAGCCTCGGGGCTTCGAACTACAGCACTGTCGAGGAGAGGAGCATTCACGCCGACCATATCGAGCTCTGGGCGGGTCAGGTATGTACTTGAAATCGCCATCATAAGATGAAGGCTTTACTGATGAGCATAAGAATCCTGCAAAGGATGAGTCCGGCAACACACGCGTCGCCGTTAAAAGGCTTCTCAGCTTGGATCAGGGGCCAGCCGACCAAGAAGCCAAGGTGCTTGAGATGATGAGAGAGCTCCAAACCGACCATATGATCAAAGCAATCGCTTACTATAGATACGACGACAAGCACTACTTCATGTTTCCCTGGGCAGAACATGGCAATCTCTGGGAGTTCTGGACCAAGGGCCAAGGCCCCAGCCTGGAGAAACCCTATCTCATCTGGGTGTTTAAACAGCTCAGAGGGCTAGCCGATGCTATCGAGCAGTTGCACGACCGAAAGCTCTGTCGTCACGGAGATCTGAAGCCTGAGAACATTCTATGCTTTTGTCAAGACAACAACGACGGCAGTTCACCTCCTGGGGTAAGAATGGTTATTACTGACGTTGGATTAGCCAAGGACCACGCAGAACGGACGCGGCTTCGACAGGTCACAAACACCAAGGTCTCAACTAAAAGGTACTCAGGCCCAGAGATGGACGTCTATCCCGGCGCACCACTTTCCCGGCGTTTCGACATTTGGAGCATGGGCTGCATTCTCCTCGAATTTGTCATCTGGATTCTCTACGGCGGAGAAGAACTTGTTCGATGCACCGAAGCCCCTATTACCACCTTTTACAAGATGAAGAAGGACCAAGGTGAAAAGATCATCTCGGCTGAGATCGAACCGACTGTTCAAGGATGGATCTCATCCATCCGCAAGGACTGGCGATGTACCAGTGGGACTGCCCTTGAACGACTTGTTCATCTCATCACCGAGAAGCTCTTGGTTGTTAACGTCCAGGATCCCATCGACTCGCCAGTTTTGATCAAGCCATCGGGGCAATTGAAAGCTCGCGCCTACGCCAGCGGGATGAGGGAGGGGTTGGAAGGTATTCTTACGGACTTGGAAGCAGGTAAAATCAGCGCCGTCGGGGAGAGGCCATCGAACGACACACCGGAGCCCCAAGGACCGTCTCATTTCGCGTCGATAACGAAAGGCGGGCTACTCACGCCGGTGCCCTATCGTACTCGCGTAAGATCTCTAAAGTTGAAAGAGTGAACATGGTTATATGCTAACAGAACGCTCCCTCCTGAAGAACGTGCGTGTTCAGCAATATACTTCGAAAATTGCTGGTAGCTAACCTGGGATTTTGAACTGGAAAGGAAGTAAGTCGATTTTTCTCACGGCGTTCCTGGGTGTTGGTTCGATGCTAAGTCTGCGGTTTACAGTATGTGAGCAATGCTGCGTCAATCAGGCGGAACTGATATTATCAGAGCAAGCTAACTAATCGTTCTGCAAATCAGACAGTGAGTTGATTAGTCTATGTCAATTTACTATACCAAATTACGTGGGCTGATTCATCCCTTCCGTACCTAGTTTGTGAGCTCCTTCTAGGCCGGCGAGTCCCTCCACTACCGGAACGTTGGTCTGACATGTTTTCACAGACCGTACGTGCGGACTTGAGTCCTAAGAAATTCCAGTGTTCTTGTCAGTTCATTGACCAAATTGGGACGAAACTGACATGTCGACTTCTTTAGCCTGTGAGTCATCTCAAACCAACAGCATGTCTGTCATCCACCCGGCTTGGCTAAGTATCTCTAGCTCACCGACAACTGGATTTACACCCCCGACAATACTTTCGATGTCCTCTTTCTTAATGATTTCGACTTGGCCACTGTCATTCCGGAAGTGGACAAGCCCCCACTTTGTCGCCGGTGTCGTAGTCTCTCTCTTTGGTCCATTGAGTGTCACTTCACGGATTCTCGGAGCGGTCTTGATACCAGAGCCCGGGACGACCACTGTGCGCTCTGCAAGCTTCTGTCTTACTGCATCAAAGACCGGCTGTACTCTCTGGGAGAGCCGGTCCATTTTGCTCGCGTGGGGTCATACCTCACAGTTGATGATGGTTGTGGACAGCCTGTCCTCAATCTCTGCACGTTACCAGGTTCGTGTTTTGACCCTCGCCCTCTACATGGGTTCGCTGAGGGCTTACTACAAGCAGGTTCCGGGGTCGAGCCATTGAAGAACGTTCAAACTGGCTTCTCGAAGCTTCCAGAGGCTGGCAGCGAAGCTCACTTCAAGGTTTTGAGGGAGTGGATTCGCAGTTGCGACAGTACCCATGACTGCGTGCCCAAGCAACGTGATTTCATACCATCACGGCTTCTCCGCATCAGTCATCTGGACTTTGATGTTGTTAGGCTGGTGGAAAGAGATGATGGATTAAACCAACCCGTCAGATATGCGGCCTTGTCCCATCGCTGGGGCTCACCTGACCATTACGAACGATTTTGCACCACAACAGCCAGTATCCAAGGGTTGAAAGATGGCTTCAGGGCATCACAACTTCCAAAAACCTTTCGTGATGCCGTTTCTGTGACCCGAGGGCTCGGGCTGGAACACCTCTGGATTGACTCTGTCTGTATCATTCAGGATGACGCTGAAGACTGGCACATCGAATCCAAGCTCATGGAGCAGGTCTTTAGCTCAGCATACTGCACTCTCGCCGCAAGCTGCGCCTCTGGGACAAATGACGGGTTTCTCAAGGCGCGGCCTGAGAGGCGATGCATCCCGATGACCTTTGGCGACGCGACTTACTACGCGTGCGAGAATATCGACGACTTCGGCACTCATGTCGATCAGAGCGAGCTCAACCAGAGAGGCTGGGTCATGCAGGAGCGAGCCTTGTCACGACGGACCATCTACTTTGTGGAGAGTCAGTCGTACTGGGAATGTGGTGGCGGCGTGCGGTGTGAGACCATGACCAGGATGAACAAGTATGCGCCAACCCCTTGAAGAACACTTAACTGTTCGTGATGCTGATCCTAGACTACAGTCGCAAGGCTTCATTCCTTGGTGACGCGAACTTTCCCCATTCGGCCGAGAAATACGTCAAGGGGTTGAAGATCGAGTTCTTCCAAGATCTCTATGTCCGCTACTCCAAACTAGCGCTGTCTTTCGCCTTTGACCGACCAATTGCCATCAAGGGACTTGAGAATAGACTTCTCAGCACTTTCAACACCACTGGAGGGTATGGGGTATTGGATCGCTACTTTCATCGGTCCTTGCTGTGGAAGCGTGGAGGAGAGACACTGCGTCGTATTCCAAACACGCGCGGTGAGCCCGTTCCTTCTTGGTCTTGGATGGCATACGACGGGGCCATCGACTACGTATCTGCTCCTGGTGGGAAAGTTTCGTGGTTCAGCAACATCAAGTCTCCCTTCTCTCGAGCCCCAATTGACTCGGGCCGTTACGAAGACGAAACTCTTGCACTGGAGGCACCAGTTCGGACCATCATCAACGACCCTCCCGACGAGTCCATCTTCCTTGACGAGCCAGCCCGAGTCTTGACACAGCCTATGGAGTGTGTTGTGCTGGGTAGCGGCAGTGTAGGTCTGTCGGGAAACTTCCAGAGACATTGGGTCATTCTGGTCCATTGCATCTCTAATGTTGATGGCTCCGGTGGTGGAGTTTATGAGAGGTTTGGAGTTGCTGTCCTTGAAGGACGTCACATTGATTTTCAAGACAAGTCAAGAGAGAGTAGAATTCAATGATGGCTCAGCTGGCTTTTCTTCTAACTTTTTCTGGGATTGCATGAGTATTAAGAGGGAGGGTGATTTCATAGCATGTGTAGGAAAAGCTGATTTTTGACTTATAATGCTTAGTTAAGACGTCCTGAGATTTAAGAGGGTGACTAATTCAAATAATAATAACCATACCTATTGTAATATTAGATAATATCTTATTATAAGATATTTATATTATAATAATAAGCTTATACTTCAGTAGGCTTTTAGTACTTATAATATTTTTAACCTAGCATAAATCTATTAAGTAAGGAGCCATAATT
>SSHR01001558.1:0-26589 GCA_006518225.1 Fusarium neocosmosporiellum | reverse complement strand
CCCCAACCCCCCCTGCGTGCGCCTCCGCCTCATATGTGAACAAAACCTACCCAGTCAATAAGGGCTCTGAGCTCTGAGCCGCCCATGACAAGGAGACGCCCCAAAAAATGTTTCGTGTCCAATAGTCACTGATTGTTCACCTGCCCGTGATTCAAAGGGAACGGGCCTGCATGTCCGCGCATGGATCAGGCTGCGCTCACTCACTGTGTAAGCTTTTTTAGCTAGGCTGAGGCTTGCTTATATATTTCCCACACCTTCGTTGATCATCACCGTTTTAGCCTTTCCCCTTCTCCTTTCTCTCATCATCCCTCACAGCCTCTGACAAAAACAAACACGTCTGTCAGCATCCCTTCATTTCCCACTTTCAAAAATCTCTCGTCAGCATCCTACAAGAGCCCAAGGACTGGATCCTCTTTCTTGTTATTCGACTCTCTCTACATTTCTAGCTTTGATACCCCATTTAGCGACTTTCTTCTTTTTTGCTTTCCAGTTGATCACTTACAACTGAAACCTACTGCACATCGATACCCCAATCGTTCTTCCGTCATGAAGTTCTCCATCTTCGGCCTCACGGCCGCTCTCGCCTCCTCCGTCTCGGCCCTCCCCCACACCCCCCGCGGAGCCTACGCCGCCGCCGAGAAGCCCTCGGCGCGCATCCTCCTCGGCAACTCGGGCCACATCTACATCGCCGACTTCTACTCCAACGCCGGCAAGTTCGAGCTCACTCTCGAGCAGGAGATTGAGGGCGGAAACTCGTGGATGGCCTTTTCCTCCCCCAACCTATTGTACGCCGTCGACGAGAACTCGGCCAACCTCCGCCTCTTTGAGGTCGACCTTGAGGGCAACAAGCTCACCAAGAAGACTGAGAAGGAGGGTAGCACCGGCGTCGTCCACCTCGAATTCAACAAGGACAAGACGCGCCTTGTTGGAGCCGCCTACGGTAACGGCACCATCGACGTCTGGAACACGGAAAAGGGCGGCCTCGAGTTCATCAAGACCATCAAGTCTCCCGGAGAGCTTGGCCCCAACACGGAGCGACAGGCTGCTTCCCACCCTCACCAGTCTAACTTGGACCCCTCTGGCCGCTACTTTGCCGTCAACGACCTGGGCACCGACTCTGTTGTCATCATTGACTCCAAGGACGACGCCTGGGAGGTCGCCACCAACATCAACGTCACCGCTGGCTGTGGCCCCCGCCATGGCGTCTTCTACCCCAGCGGCGCTGAAAAGGCCACTCACTACATCGTTGGCTGTGAGCTGTCCAACACTGCCATCGTCTACAAGGTCACCTACGAGGAGAACACCCTCGCTTTCAAGGAGTACCAGACCATCTCCACCTACGGCAAGGACGAGCCCCCCAAGGACCCCAAGAAGGCTGCTGTCGGCGAGGTCATTCTGGCACCCAACAACAAGGACCTCTACATCTCCAACCGCCTCTCGGGCCACGACACCGACTCCATCGCCCACTTCACCATCGCCGACTGCGGCTCGCTCACATTTGCTGACAGCGTCTCCTCGGGCGGCCTCCTGCCTCGCATGATCAGCTTCAGTTCCACCGCCCGACACGTCTTTGCCGGTAACCAGGACGGTCCTTCGGGTCTTGTTGCTCTCAAGCGTGGCGACGACGGCAAGCTTCAGGAGAAGCCTGTCGCTTCCATTCCCGGCTCCAAGTTCGGCGAGGCTGGCTTCGGACCCCAGTATGTCCAGCAGATCATTGTTTGAGCGATAGAACTGTGTGCGAATAGCATTTTTCATGGCGCTTTCGGCGTTAGTTAGGTGGATTGGTAACAACGGATGTCTTGGAGATTCCTCGACTTGGCGAGCACAATGTAGCATTCTAGGTTAAAAAATCTGAAAAGTCTCGTCTATTCTGGTATCAAAAGTCCAATGCCTGTGAC
Source organism: Fusarium neocosmosporiellum (assembly GCA_006518225.1). Classification (NCBI taxonomy): domain Eukaryota; kingdom Fungi; phylum Ascomycota; class Sordariomycetes; order Hypocreales; family Nectriaceae; genus Fusarium; species Fusarium neocosmosporiellum. The sequence goes on along the minus strand of SSHR01001558.1, from coordinate 24,691 downwards.
ATGTGGTTAGCCATTGAATAATATGTTTACTGATCATGGTTGAGACTTACATGATTCCTCTGCAAGCAGTGAGCCAATCGCTCCTAGTCCCCCAACAATGAATGACAAGGTGTACCCGCTTGGCAACGAATCACTCATTGTTTGTGTGTCCATCATGCTTGGTAAAGAGTCAAAGCATGAAGTAATAGGTACGCTCACGCCGAATTGGCGCTGTACCCAAGTCCTGTGATCCCCTCTCTTTGCTTCGCTCAGTCTGAACTTGAATCGCTCGCCATCCCCGCACCTCCTCGCCCTGATGTGTCCGCTAAACTATCCTGCAGATGCTTGTACTCTGCGTCTAGTAGCTCCGGGTCCGTACACTTGTGCGCTGTCTCAAAATCGATCAGAACGGCTTCGCCGTCGCCGCCTCGGATCAGGAAGTTGTGCTTGTTGATATCTCCATGTAGTATACCCAGCTCGTGCAGCTTTCGCAGGCTGCGCTGGCACGCCGCCAGGTCGTCGGGTTCTGCGGTCCGGGCGTCTGGGACTTCCTCAATCAAAAAGCCGATGACTCGGCCGTTCTCGTGGATGTGTCCGAGAAACGCGGGGCCGATGCCCCGGCCGTGGATCCACTCGTATGAGGTGGTCTCGGCAGCAAAGTAGGGGATCTCCCAGGGGAATTGGGCGAACTTGGCCAGCACCGGGCGATCAAAGGATGGGTGGGTGACGCGGTAGAGGGTCTGACGCACGCGGTCGAGCTGGTGGAGCTCCAGGTGATCGATCATGGTCTTGTGCCAGACGTCGCCGATGCCAGGGAGGCTGCTCCGCCTCGTCTCACAGAAGCACGGCTCCCCTGTGCTCTCGTCCTTTCCTACGCGACCCTCGTTCCAATCGCCGGGCGGAAAAGGTGGCAGTTGCGAGAGGAGGACGGGGGCATATGTGCGATCCACGCCAGATATGAGACCCCCATCAAGCGTCACATATCGGACGTGGGCGTCGTCGACGAGGAAGCGATACTCGCTCTGCTCGGCGTCATCCGGGTCGGCCAGGACGGCCAGCAGCTTGACGTTGCTGTTGGTCTTCATTGAATTGGTGTGCTTAGAAGTGAGCTGCTTGCTGACGAGGAAATGGGAGCTATAAGAAGACACAGGCTTAGATCTGATGATTCGAGGCTGGGGGTGACACGTGGGGGTTAGTGGCAGCTCATTGCGAGACAAGCACGTGTAGTCGATAGGTCAAAGGGTCTCGGACGGGACGAACAAGGGGAGACTGTGCATCTTTAAGGGCCTCTGAAGGGCTATTTAACGAGACCAGCAAGGGGTCTGTCAATTCTCGGCAATCTCAGTATTTGCGCTTTGACTCGTGGGAGCCCATCATCCGAGACGAGACGCACGTCTGCCCCCCCCCCCCCAATCCGATGCTACCAAGGAACCAGGTGGGGGAATGACTCTGGTCTGACGATTCTGGGCAGTCGTGGCCGTGTCAAACTCGTGGTTGCTGGGGTTTTGTTTGCAGACGTTGGCCGGCATGCTGCGAGTTGCATACCACGAACAGGCGGGCATTACTGTACTGAATCGAGTCTTGTCGTGCCTCATCTCACGGGTCGCTCGGCGCGTGCTAGGGGCGGGTCCGTTCCGTCCGTGTCGTGCTGATGCCCGGGGTCTTGTTCCTTTAGCTGTCCGGGGCATGACCCGATAGGTGTCCCCGGGCGTTATTGACGGCTAGTCAAGCGCTCGTCATGATCCGGTTCGCCGAGTCATGGTCCTATAAGTGAGGCGGTTCTGGTGGTGGAGAGGCGTCTATTCTGCAGGGGTTGATAGAAGTGTGGCGATGGGAAGTTGAAGTTGGGTTTGGTTGAGCCTCACGGGAAGAAAAAAGCAAGGAAAGATCGAGGTCAAGGTGAAGGGGGATGGGATGGAAGGAAGGCGCCAGGACCGTTCCAGGGCTCTTGCCATGCAGGACCCGAGACCCGTGACCGTGCTGAAGGGTTTAGTTATCTATCAATCAGTATATTTCTATGGATCCGTGGCTGCCCCCATCATCTCCTCTCTCTCAACCCACCCGCAGCAGTTACTCCGTCGCCTCTCGAGCTGAATATTCATCTGCCTCGTGGTGTCGTACGACTGGCTCCAACAGTGTCTCGATGGATGCTTCATTTGATGCGTTGTCCAAGCAAGCCACCTGGATGGACAGATTGTCGCCTCCTCCCCCGCAGCGCAGACAAGACCAACAGCGCATTCATTCATTGTTTTACTTGGGCTTGAATCTCTTAATAGCTTGCTTCTGGCTTGCATGTTTAATGTTTAACGTTTAATGCCTGCATGATTAATTGAACCCCCATCTATACCCAACTTGAATACATCATCTCTCATGCTCCCATCTCATGACCTCCATCATCTCTTCTCTCGTCTCCTCATCCCGTCTCTCCCCTCCATTCCACGGCAGCCAACCAACTTCACCCCGCAGGTAACCATCACCATTCGCCTCAGTTCGGCTGATTGGAAGTAGGCATCTCGTCTCACTGCGTCTGATACGCTCAGCCCGCATGCGATACCACGGCAAGAGGCGCGCCCTCCGCAGCGGCATATGCACTCGACTCTCGTTCGAGGCACACGTTGAAAACCACGCACGCCATTGTCCCGTCGCCCGCTTAAATATGCACTCTTGTCCGGGCCTTGCCCAAGTGGACGACCACTTCTTCACCATGTCCCAACCGTCTGGGGTCGTCCCACGCCCACGCCCTCTCCCCTTCATGTCTTAACCGTCTATTCCTCCTAATATTCTCATCGTGCCACTTTGGCCCGCGATTGGATGTATATCCCGCGCCATCTGCAAGTCTCTGCGGTGCACCAGCGCCCTGGGACACCCTTTGATGCCCAGAGCCATGGCCTGCTCGACCCGGCTCTGAGGCTATTCCAGAGGTGTTTGCGCAGCGTTGGCCAGTCTCGAGATGTTCTTGTCAAGAGGCAGTTCTCTAGCAACCCCTCTCGAAACAACAACATCAAGATTGGTCTCATTGTCGGCTTCGTCCTCGCCGCCTTCCTCGCTGTTGTCATCGTCTTCCTGTGGTTGTATTGCGGTTCTATCCGCTTCACCTACAAGAAGAAGAAGCACCGTCATCATCATCACAGGCACAAATCCGTCAGCAGCAGGGGGTCCAGGGGTTCTGACAGGAGCGCACCACCTTCGCCCAAGTCTGCGACCGAGGAGACTCCTCCGGCAGAAGACAAGCCGACAGATGGATAGGATGAGACGACATTGGCAAGTTGTCTCCCATCAATCGATGCGTTATAGTTGACTGACATTCTCCCAGACCCTTCACTTCCGTGTATGATTCTTTCACTGTATTTATGATGCATATGGTTTGTTGTCGGTAAACTTGTAAGCTGGCTGCATGCGACATGAGCTTGGTCTTGATTGCGATATGGTTGATTGATATTGAGTGTGTTATTCCCTGATGACTTCTATTCCCCCTAGTTTATCATACTCCTTTAATAGTACATTGGCGTGTCTATTCATTCTTTTCAAAGCCCCGACTGCAATATCCAACCCTCTCTCACTTCCTATCATCTCCAACAACGCCGTGACGAGGACAGACGATTCCATCGACACCCTTGCCACACTGAGGAAAGCGATCTCCCATCTGAAAGTCTCTACCGATCTGAGGAGCATCCATCTCGTTCATCAGTAGACCATCGTACTTTGGCACAAAGGCGATCGGAGACTGGAGTATTGGCTCAGGTCGTTGAGGAGCCCAATCATCGATGATGATGGGACTTGGGGGGTCGTTGTGCTTGTGGCGACAGCGATGATGCCTCTTCCACAGCTTTCGCTCGTGACGGTCGTGGGCATGTTTATGGCGGCAATGCCTGTGCTGATGGTGAGAGTCTTTGCATTTGTGCTGGGGCTTCTCGTGAGGTTGCTCTGGGATATAAAGGTTGGCGAAGTAGTCGTGACGCTCGCCATGGTTATGGACATGATGATGCTTCTTGCTGTGTCGACGACGTCCCCCACGCATGTGTGTTTCATGTCGATGATGGTGATGTCCACGTTCCCTCTTCTCCTTCTCCTTCATCAACCTTCGCTTTTCCGCCTTGGTGTTCTCCCAAGCACAGTAGAATAAACCACCTATGATGATGATGGCCAGTAGCGTCAGCCCAACTGCTATTCCGACAGTCCCAGAGCTGGCTGTTCGACGGTGTAAGGTGGACGTTCCCCTGGAGAAGAGGGCATTGGCCTTGACAATGGGCTGGATCCTTGATGTGCCGTTCAATGATGCGATCGAACTAACGGGTGTATTCTTGACTGGAGCCATGCTGGGGGTTCTCTGGGGCTTTCAGGGTGTCGATGCTCTTGGTCGTCTGCTCGATGGCCTTGCCAAAGACTGATGGGCGCCATTACAAAAATGAGAGCCTCGACATGCTATTGATAAGTGATTCATCACATCAGATATGGGATCCATGGTTTACTATATATCATCTCTATGCACAAAGAGACGGGTTTCGACACCGACGCTACAAAGCGCCTTGATGCTCACCTTCGGCTAGCAGCCGTCCCGTTGTGCACATAAAGCTCCCAGTTCCTTTATCTGCAACCCACAAACAATGACTTTGCTCTCTACTGAAAGGACTCAATGGATTTTCATCCTCTTGATTAGACAGTTTAGCGGCTGGCGATGCGCCCCGAGTTGTTTGGTCAAACAACTTGCACGACGGTGCCCAATGCAACATGACAAAGAAACTTCAATTTTTTTTTTAAAAAAAAAAACATTAAGAAGAGGGGAAAACATTCTGGATATCAAGAGTTCTGTTGCGTGACGGAAAGAAGAAGGGAAAAAAACACACACACACCAAGCTATGGAAACAATTTCTATCTTCCTCCCTTGTGCCGTCCCGTGAAATATAGCCTCCTTCGCCAAACCAAACAATAAACAGTACACCCCTTTAGCGCTACCTCTCTCTGTGCCTCCTCTTCCGATCATCATCGCCTCCCTCCTCAAGCCCACGGATCTGCCCCAGAGTGCTGCCGATGACGTCCTGCAGCCTACCCCCCTTGCGAACGAAGCGATCATAAAACTCACAGTCGCGATGCTTGGCACCCCGGGCGTTCAGCGAGATGATGGTGCTGGACATGGCCTCGAGCTCCGTCTTGAGCGTCTTGAGGTCCAGCTCACGACGGTATCGACGCTGGCGCCGTTGACGTCTGCGCTCCTCTCGCTCCTCTCGCTCGCGGGAGTCGCGCCGGTGATGGCGGTGCGAGGAGCGTCGATACTCTCGGGGGTCAGGCTCGTATTGCGGCTCGGGTTCGTAGGGAGGCGGGTAGGTCTCGCCTTGGAACTCGTAGTAGGGCTCTGCAAAGGTGACTCGGTGGCGCTTCTTCTTGCGTCTCTCCTTGTCGGAGCCGTATTTGTCCCCTTCATCTTCGAACCCCCTGCTTCTATGTCCATCTCTGTCCCTGTCTCTATCCCTCTTTCTCTTCTTGTCCCTCTTCCTCTCCTCACCCCTTCTCCCCTCTTCATTCCCTCCGCCCAGCATCCCAAGCACGAAGCTACCCAGACCGCGAAAGTCCTCCAGGTTGATCTCGCCGATGCCGCCGGCGCCAACACCGCCACGTGTGCGGTCGCGGGTGCGATTACCGGAGGACTCGCCCATGGCACGCTTGGCAGCTGACCTGGCAGCCGACTTTGCGAGGTTCTTTGCAAACGTCTCCATGAAGCTTGTATTCTCGGGGGGTCGAGCTCGTGAATTGCTGTCGCGCTCTGGGCGGCCAAAGAATTGCTCGGCGAAACGGTCCATATTGTTGGTCTTGGACGATTCTGTCAGGTGATGAAGAACAGTCTTTGAGATAAAGTAGAGTAACAGAGAGCAAAGATGCTCCTCGTCGCCACTGTCGTACCCGTCGTCTATATCCTGCTCGTTATTATAGTCGTCCCTGTCTTCAAAGCCAACCTCTGCTTCAACGTCAGACGCTTTAGTGGTCTGACACTTGTCCTCAACCCGAGTCTCTTGTTGTCCGAGGTCGACCTTGTCGTCGTCAACCTCTTGCTTGATCTCTGGATCTTTCCGAGACACCGAGTCGTGAGTAGCAGCAACGTCGTGGTCGCTGCTCCGTCCCTCGACAGACTCGCCAAGCTGAAGAGACTCCAGATCGCAAAGCTGACGCAGTGACCCCGCAAAAGAAAGTAAAAAGAAGAAGGAATCAAGAAAGGTTGCAGCCTAAAGAGAAAGCGAAAAGTGTGTTGCATATATGCAATGCAGCTCGGCGGCCGGCAGATTGATTGATTGACTGACGCCCAACTACAATGAGTGTGTGTGTACTTTGTCCTTGTTACACTCTCCAAAAGCAGAGCATCACCACGGCTGTCGCTAGGTGGCTTCCCGCCCTTTTAAATAACATCCGTATGCCACCCCCAAACACTGAGTTGAGACCCATGAGAGTCCCAGGTCAGGTGAGACGCGTCAGGTTCGCGATGGGTTGTCCTGAATGATGGAGGCTCATGGTCACGCGATGTCTTGTCTGAGGCGACTGGACGCGGCAATGCAGGAACATGACTGCCATGAGACATTGCCATGACCAGAAATATTCGCTGAATGATCGCCTCGGTCTCTGAATGAATGAAATGACCAGACAGCCTGATTGAGTTTCGGAATTTTGGGAAATAAACACAAAAGTCGTGATGTTTCCATGTGTGGCTTCGCTGATCAGACGCCGGTACTTGTCTCACTCAGCACATAACACGGTAGGCAGCAGAAGCGACCTCACCTGAAAATCCATCATCATTATTCATTTCTGCGCGCGAACTTTCTTGTAGCGCGCTGTCTATATTTACTCTATGCCGTAGTTGTGTGTCGTATAGTTCACCAACACCCATAGAATGCAAAGGAATACCCGCTTAGCTGTTACGCATCGAGTTCAACTCAACAACTCCTTAATGTCCTCAATGCGTTGCAGCTTCTTCTCTTCATCGCTCATCATGCCCAACGAGGTTGCACTGTCACATGTCAGCCTTGATTCGTCACCCTCAGCTTGGTCAACTCACATGAACTTCTTCCGCTCTTGAACCTTGAGCATCCGCTCCTCTACACTTTCCTTGACCACAAACCTCTTCACTTGTACTTCCGACTCTTGTCCCATTCTGTGCACTCGATCGATGGCCTGGGCCTCGACCGCAAAACTCCACCAGGGGTCCATCATGAAGACTCGCCCTGCACTCGTCAAGTTGAGTCCCACGCCACCCGCGCGCAAACTGAGCAGTAGAACGGTGAATCCTTTCCTCTCGGTAAACTCGGCGAGGACTGCTGCTCGAGCCTTCTGGGCCATCGATCCATCAAGTCGTAGATATTTCACATTTGCGCGTGTCAGGGCTGGCTCGATGAGGCTGAGAAACGAAGTGAACTGTGAAAACACCACAGATTTCATCTTGGGATGTTCTCTCCGCAGCGCTCGTAGTTCCGAGATGAGCGCCACAACCTTTGCTGACGAATCGTTGACACCCACACGCTGTAGGCTGATCTTGGGTTTCTTTGAGACCTTGTCAGGGTCGTCATCATGCCGGACAACCTCAAACAGATCTCGCTGGTTGAGGGGCTCCCGGCAGTTGAAACATCGAGGCACCACCGCTCTGTCAGTCTCATGCTTGATGTAGTCAAGCAAACACTTTTTGCAAGCCGAGTGCCAGCATCCAGTGACTGTCTGCTCATTCATCGGCTCCTCAAAGCACAGCGGACATTCGTTTTCCGCTTCGTCGCGAATTTGCTCCAACGCATGGGCGCCAAAGACCTGGTTGTTATCTTTCGACGCTTCATCTGTTACCGCCGTGAACGAGGTGATGAGTGATTCGAGATCCATGTCGTCGGCAAGACCAGAGACTGCGTCGGAAGCTGCCTCGGCTTCTACCTCGTCCGCCACAATATCACGGTTGCGGACCAGGATAGGATGGCAGCAGGACTGGCGAAGACGCAGAATCTGCGCAAAGATGGTGGTGTATGCCTTCATGACGGTGCCAGCCTCGACGTTTTGCGAGAACGTCCGCTTCGCCTTGTTAAAGATGTAGTCATAGACGCCTCGCTCCGTCTCCGACAGTTCCACGTTGACAATCTCAATCTGCTTGGGTGGTAGAAGCACAAGAGGCTTGCCGTCGGGTGTCTTCATGTCTTTTGTGCGTCGAAGCACAAGAGGTTCCAACACTGTTTGCACCACATCCAAAGCTCGCATGAACTCTCCAGTTTCAAAGGGCACCGTGATGAACGTCCGCCAGAAGGAGAAGTTGTTCCAAGGCTCCACGCCTAGGAACCTGACCAAGCTAAACAAGTCTTCCAACTTGTTAACAATTGGTGTTCCAGTCAAGGCCCAGCGGTGGTTAGCCGAGATCTCGTAGCAGGCCTTGGCTGTCTTGGATGATTTGTTCTTGATGTGATGGGCTTCATCAAGAATTACTCGGAAAAACTTGAGTGAGAAAAGGCCGTTGTGGAATGACTTGTCGCCGTTCTTTGCAGCGATGCTGCTGAACTCGGACAAAACCACGCCGTAACTAGTGATAACCAGGTCTGGCGCACTGGCTGCATTGGATGCACAGCAGAACGCTTGTAAGTTGTTGCTCTTTTCGTTGCCATAGTATAGTTCAATCTTCATCGTCCCCTCCTTGGAGGCCTTCTCCGCCTCACTCTGCCACTGCGACAGTAGTGACATAGGTGCAACGACGAGTGTTGTGCAGGGCGCTGGAAGAACAGACTCAGAGTTCATGCCCAGTCTTGTAAGTTGGTTCACATTGGCGATGCCACCGGCTGATTGGCGAGCCTGACGCGCAACCTCTGATCGATGCGTGTGAACCAAACTCAGCATCTGAATCGTCTTTCCGAGTCCCATCTCGTCGGCGAGAATGCCACCGAGACAATGCTGCTCTTGAACCGGGAAGTCGAGTGATAGATCGCCAGAATACGGATTAACGTAAAAGTTGGGCTGCCCCTGGACTGGCGGTAGGTCCTTGTCGTCGACATCCTTAAGTGGCCAAGTGTATTCCTCCCAGAGGGGATGCATCGACGGCTCCCTGTTGCTCTTTTCATCCTTCTCTTTGGCCATCATCCAGTGCAGCGCTTGCTTTTGGTATGGACGAAGATTCATGGCAAAAGTCTCTGCCGGTTCCGCTTCAGGGGTACTAAAGTCGAAAGATTGCGCCTTCTTGTAGAGCGCGTCGAGTTGATCCTGCTCCAGCTCCTCTCCTTCTTCCGTGTCTGATGAATTAGATGAGTGGACTTCTTTTCCATTGGTGGTTGTCTTTTTGGGGTCTTTCTGCTTCTCCTCGTCCTGCTCAGCAGCCCGAAGGAGCCCCTTACGACCGTCCTTCGCAGCAGCATTCGTCACGGTCGGCTGCAAATTTATTTCCTCAAAGAGTTTCACCAGAGCAAACTGTCGTAAACGAAGATTCTTCTCGTCGGTCGTCTCGTTTTGCTCAAAGAAATCGGCCGACCGGTCGTCAGCTAGCTGAAAGGAGCGATCAAAAAAGGCCGAGTTGAGTATAAAGCATCGTAGTTGCAGAAACACGGTATCGCTAGTCCGAAGCCTCTCAGGGATATAGACGCAGGTCCCCTCAAACTTGCAGACCTTCTGATCGATCAATGCCGACACCCACTTCGCCGTGTCCTTGGACAGTCGTCCAATTTCTGTCCCGCTCTGGGTCGTGAAGCGCACAACGATATCAACTCGCCGCGAAGCGAAATTATTGGCTCTTGAGGGTGTAACAGAACCAAATTTCCCCTTGACCTTTGCCGGCTGTGGTGGCGGGGGCTTGTGTCGCTCGATCTTGACAATATCGCCATGTTTAAGGAGGTTGGTTCCACTTCGAGTGGCCCATCCTTCAGCGCCAAATGCTCCTATGTATCTAAAGTTCGGCATTCGCTTTTGTGAGATCGTAGCCTTGGGGCGTTCTGTGGCGGCGCCTGGGGAGCGACTCGAGCTGGCGGCTGTAGGTCTCGACGGGGTCGGCAATGACGGTCTCTTGGTAAACTTCTTGTACGTCCCATCAAAGTACATGTTGACGGCTCGTTCGAGGTTGTTTCCGCAATGGTTACTGATAGCAGAGAGAACATCAGAGCTGACCTTGTCGCCAATGAAGGCCTCGAAGGTCTCCTGATCGAAGGATACGGAGGACGACTCTTGCTGTAGTTCGGATGGAGGTGGAGGTTGGGATTGTTGTGATGTTCCATTTGCAGATCGTTTGACGAGAATATTCCTATCACCTTGTTCCAGCTTGACACCATCATCTTCGTCCTTGAAAAAACGTTTCCGTGGCTGTAGCGGGGACGAGTCGAGGTCGCTTGGTAATGCTGGATCAGAAGAGGCCTCTGAAGGGTCCACAAAGAACCTGCGCTTCTTTGCGGGAGGCTCTTGAGAGTCGTTGAAGCTCATATTTGCCAATATTCATCGAAATTGAACGGTAACAAAAGTCCCATTCAAAATTTGGCCGAAATGTCTAACCCAAGCTTCAACCCCAGATGATCGTCTCGGCGTCGCGCAGGGAGACGCGATCAGCCATTGCAAGCGCACCTTGGTGTCAAGAGGTCACATGACTTCGCGACTGCTGAGGGTCGGCTGTTAATTGATGTGGCTGAGAAGTGTGGCTGGTAGCCCCGACGTCATGAAAAATTTCCCTAGGATTGGAAATCCAACGTTCATGGGTGGCCGTCTAAGTCGCAAGACCGTCATGTCCATCATATCACGACCAGCACTGCCGCTTTCGAGGTAAAACCCGCTGCTGGAGATCAATTCATGCTGTACAACCTTGGGTCAAACTAGGCTGCATGTATCGTCCACGGCTTCTGGGCCAGGGCCTTCGAGGCTTCGCCCATGCCCGGACGAGTCGTCGAACCTACATTACCGATGCCGATGTCGAATCTGCAAGACGGTACTGCTACACACAACTACAGTATGTTTAATCCTCTCCCTAACACCGATCAAAGCTAAAATCCTTCAGAAATAGCGACTATGACGCCCATCTCATTCGTCGCTTCGTCCCTTCCCCTGTCCAAGACACATACGCCGCCCTCCGAACCCTCAACCTTGAGCTCGTCCGCCTCCCCGAGCTCGTCTCCAACCCCACGATCGGGACCCTGCGCATGAAGTTCTGGCAGGAGTCCATCGACAACACCTTCGCTGGCCGTCCCCCCCGCGAACCCATCTGCATCCTGCTGCACAGGAGTCTCCAAGAGCTGGAGGCGCGCGCCGGGACCGCAACCAAAAAGTCCATCAAGTTCTGGGTGTCGCGGCTGGTGAGGACGAGAGAGAAGCACATGTCCAATCGGCCATTTGGGAGTTTAACAAGCTTGGAGGAGTACGCCGAGAATACCTATTCGACTCTGATGTATGCGACATTGGCGTCTCTGCCATTACGCTCGATGAATGTCGACCACCTTGCGAGCCATATTGGGAAGGCCTGCGGCATCGTGGCCGTCCTCCGTGGAATCCCTGTCCTGGCAGCGCCGCCTTCCCCGGTGAATACACCATCCGGCGAAGCTCCCCCATCGCGCGAACCAGCCCTACTTCTTCCGCTGGATGCAATGGCTGAGGCGGGGGTTAAGGAGGAGGAGGTTTTTCGACAAGGTCCCAATGCGCCTGGTCTCCAAGACGCAGTCTTCCAGATTGCTACAAGGGCCAATGACCATCTGATCACAGCGCGCGAGATGCTCAAGAGGTTAAAGGCCGGCGAGGATCCAGGACATGAGTTTGAGCACCACGGCGAGGGCGAACACTTTTACGATGAAGAGAGTGACACAATAAAGGAGATACGCCAGGGCTTTGGTGTGCTTCTGGAGGCTATACCAGCCGCTCAGTACCTGACAAGATTGGAACAGGCTGATTTTGACCCATTCGCGGTCAAGACGGCAGGCTGGAAGCTGCCTTGGAGTATATGGCAGGCCTTGTCCAAGGAGCGGATCTAGGTTCTAAGGAACCGTCTATTTCGAGTCGTACCTCGAGTGTAACCCAAAAGATTATTGTACTATAGATATCAAGATGTACCAATATGATCATGAACAGACGATTAAAAGAATGACTACCGGTTCTTGTGAGTTATGGAGAGGGATTCAAGCATCATATATTTGAGCACCAGGTCTGCGCAGCCGAAGTGGTCACAGGTAGCAATGCCCGTCCATGACAGCATCGGGGAGCTCGATCAAGTACCTGACCCAGCCTGGACAGCACCAGATATGATCATGAACAGACGTCAATTGAATGTAATTAAACCCATGCGATCTTTCATCCAACCTTTTCAGACGTGAGCACCAGAGGAGGGGTGTGCCCCACTTGTCATGAAGCTTCACCGAATTCTACCCACTCTTCACCACGGCTGATCCTCGGCATCAAAATTCGAGACCCAGAAATCCATTCAAGCTCGGCGATAGTATCATCTCGAATTGCTCTGTGACATTCCCATTCCTCCCGTAGATGTCATCGCAAAGATGCTCTACGAACTCATTGCAATTGTACGTCCCTCTCAAAATCACCTGCGAACTAAGCAAGCTGACTCCAAATAGGTCCGACCGGGCAACCTCTCAGAGGTGAAAGAGTACGCCTCCACCGAACCCTTCGAATCATCGATCGCCTTTGTCCATTGACTAACATCTTCCCTCACAGAATCGCCCAGACTGTCGGCTCCCTCGTCCTCAAGAACGGCGGCGTCGTCCGCGGCCTCGCCAACTGGGGCGTCTTCTCCCTCCCCAAGCCCATCTCGGTGCATCAGATGAAGCACACCCACGGCCACTACTTCGTCATGCGATACGACGCCGCCTCCCAGGTGCACCAGGACGTCCGCAACACCCTGCGCCTCGAGCCCCGTATGATCCGCGCCGCCCACGTCAAGCTCGGTGACGGCAAGCTGGAGACTCTGGCGAGGTTTGGGCCGCCCAAGTGGAAGACGACAGGTAGCGAGGCATAGAGCGGGCGGATGGGAATTGAAACGATAATTACCTTGCAGCGACCGAGTTGCGGCTCACGAAGAGGAGGAGGAAGGTTATGCTGTAGGATACTCAAGAGCATGAGGATCAAGGATCTGGAGATGCCCAGAGTCAAGAGTCCAGGCATGAGGATGCCGTGTACATTTAAAAACACGCTGCCTCGGGGATGGCAGTTACGGTTGTATGAACTACTATAGAGCCCAGAATCTCTGCATTGCATTTCACTACCGACTCTCTCGAACTTGGCCATGCCGACGCTCCTGAGCCGTCCATGACCCGGCTCAGTTCGCAACTAAGACAACGATAACCTCGATCTGTTTGTGTGTCGCTACCTATCTATCATAAAGTCATCAATTGCAGTCACCAGTGGCCTGAGTGCCCTTGGCTAACGCCGCCCTATCTAGAAACGCAGCCCGCTGCCCATGCTCCTGGTTGGCCCTTACACGATATGTTGTCTGTGCAAATGCTATGTGGTGAACAGGCCGAGGCCATCATTCACGTCGTTATGTACTCCACTCCATTTCGGTGTCGTCGTCGTCGTCACGAGTCCGGCCATCTCTTCAATTGTCGTCAACATCCATGCCGTCGGCCTTACCGATACCCTTCCCGCGGCACCATTCGACAAAGTCATCGATGACGCTTGGCCACGCACCGTCCTCGTTCCAGAAAGATAGCGTCTCGTCTGACAGAGACTTGACGGCAAACTCGAGCGTCATATTCCACATATCCTTGTTGACGGACCGGGTCCACTTTGCATTGAGGAAGGACTTCCACAGGTCCAGCCAGTCGTGATTCGCAGTCTTCCACTCCATTCCGGGAGAGGCAAACAGGATGTCCCAGTAGACGAGGGCGTTCTCCAGGCCGAGGGCCTTCTGGTCGGGTTCTCGTCCTGCAACGAAGGCGTACCGATATACCTTCTTGAACAATGCGGGGTCGGAGGAGAGGGATGAAATCAGTCTTCGAAGATGGGCAGCATGCTCCTGGTGTGATGCTCCAACTCTAGGTGACTGTCAGTATTGCGCTTCGACAAGGTATCAACCCATGTTTGTCGGTCATATATGAGTTACTGACCCAGCGTTTTTCCATCCATCAACATAACCCCTCCTGGTAATCATTCCCACTGAGGGTGCCTGGAGAAGTTCCAGGACCACAAGCAGTTCTGCGTTCTCGATGTTGATCTTGAGCTTCTCAGTGAGGTAAGCCATAGTGGAGTCAAGCTCTAGCTTGTCCTTCTCATCGTCACTGTCTAAACGAAGTTATGAGCCGAAGAATCATGAGAAAACGTCCGTACGATACTGACCCTGCAGTTGGTCGAATAAAGATTCCAACTTGGCCTCGACTGGTGATGGTCCCTTGCCATTTCCGTCCGAAGAGAAGTACCTATTCGGTTCGTGTCAGTGACAACAAATACTTAAATTACTAGCAATGAAGTGTGCGATGTGCTGGCATAGGATTCAGATACAGCCGACTTGGCTATGACAAGATTGCTGCGCACTCGGTTGAGGTGATGTACCGCGCTTTCGACTTGTTGGACGTCTCTGCTGGTGACCCCTTGTAAGACGCCCCAAGACCAACTTTGCTGGACTTTTTGGATAGGGACAAGGTGGGAATAACGCGGGTTGCGATACGCCTCTTAACACCCTCCCAGTTCATATTTGGACTATCCCGGGCTCCCGAGGAGGTTGAATGTTTGAGTGACTCTGGTGAGACGTGGTGTCGAGCTAGTTGAGAGCCGTCTCAAAGCCGGGACATGGGATGAGTTGTGTCAAATCGAAGTCGAATCCAACAACGCTAAGGCAGACAAGATTTCCATGACCCAACCACCGATCATCCGTAGAGACAATGGCATTCGAAAGGCAAGTCAAAACCCCAGGGCAGGATCGAAGGGTTCAGATTACCCCTTTAGAAGCAGTGTTTCAGTGCTATCGGCGTCACTGTCGGTCATACTCTGCTGTGCATCCAACAAATGAGCCGAGCAGCAGTGGGCCTAGTCGATATGACGAGGCACAAGGGGCAAACCATACCCGGCGGTTCCAGATGCAATGCATGGCCGGGTGAATTGACCACATCAGGCTGGCGCAACAACATCATGACAGGAAACAAATGGGTGATGTAACGCGAATAGTCGAGGTAAGAATAGCCAGACCAAAGAAATAAAAACTTACGTGTCGACCGCTTCGTTCATCTTAAAGCTTGCATTCTTGAGGAACTGTTACGGCCTATGTTAGTCCAACTAAGCTTGATCATCGTTCGACTGCCTCCAGGCTAAACAGCGTCACCGCTGCAACCCCCGACTGCTGCGCCGGGACCGATTTAGTCAAATCGCGGAGAGCTTTCGTATCGTGGGGCTGGCTGATACCAATGCAGGCCCAGGCTGCCTGAGATAGACTGTCCTGTCCACAAGTTGCTGGGAGAGAAACGTACACGAGTAGCCTGACGCTCTGTGGCACCAGTCAAGGATACAAACTGGGCGATGAGCACCTTCTGCTGGGCGGAAGACGGCGGCGGCATGTTGGAGGTAGCCGACTGCGGTTCCGGTTTTGTTTATAGCTGTCTCGTCTATGCGTAGGTATTGAGGGTAAAGCAACCCGGCGTTTGCTAATGTGGTCGAGATGTTGCACCAAGGATCGCCCTGGTCCGGAGGTGTGTATCGATGCTCGGCGAGGCGGAGGATGTCGATTGAGGCCAGGACCGAACGATGGCCAGGACGAGATCGAGGTGCCCAAGGTCGGGTCTGCGAGTGGACCGAACGATAGCGGAAGGTGTCAGGCACGGCGGAGTCTTCCCAAAGATGCGCCGTTGCGCTCGAGTGGCGGTGGAAGAGGGGAATGGGATGCAAGTGGATGGAGGGGTTCTGAGCTTTCGCGACGAGGCTGCGATCTTAGCTGATGGTGGGGTTCCTTTTAGTGAGCGGGGCTCAGTGAGTGTTGCCCGTCTTTCAGTAGGTGCTGCGTGTAAGCTGCCTGGGGCAGGTGCCTCCAGGCAGACAGTTTCCAGGACCCTGGAAGCGGCCATGTCGCACGTGCTTCGCTGTCTGGGGCTCTATTTAGTTCTACTCTGTTGGTCTTCTCTTCACGATCAACTTGAGTTTATTTTTAATAACCTAGAAGCTATAGCCCCCATATAATTGTGCTCTTAACCTTCCAAAAAGGCTTCATTGAATGAATTCGGACTGAGGATCCATGATGAATCTGCCAACTTGAACAAGAAGGGACCTATATTTAGATCATGAGCTCTATTCGCACTGTGACATCTCACTGAAAATACATCGATTCCACTGCTTCAGTGGAAGTTAGTGATACTCCTCACAGTGCGAAACGATTCAGAGGCCCAAAAGCACCTTATCCCCGCCCCAGGTCATGACGTCCATCCGGTCACGGCGTAGGCGACCACTTGACGCGGTTATCAACGCGTCTGGAAAATATTATCACAACCTTCAACGCCCAGGTCGCAACACCACAGCAACCGCCCCTGGCAGAGGAATCAACATGGCCTCGACCAACGCTGTTGACGATGAGGATGTGCAGATCGACCCGGCAGAGCCTCTCAAGGGCATCATCGTCTGCTGTACGAGCATCCCCGCCGAGCATCGTGTTAGTAAACCAAGGCTCCTCGTGCCGCCTCATATGCTCGCATTTCCTGACATGATCTCGCTTCTAGACAACCATCGCTAGCAAGGTCGCCGAGCTAGGCGGCATCCACAAGTACGATCTCACTCCCGACGTTACCCACCTCATTGTCGGCGACTACGACACGCCCAAGTACCGGCATGTTGCCCGTGAACGCCCCGACATCAAGGCCATGGATGCCGCTTGGATCGAGGCCCTCAGCGAACTATGGAAGAACGACGATGAAATCGATTACCGAAAACTCGAGTCCAAATATCAGCTGAAACCATTGGAGAAACGAGGTGTCGACCCCTCGGTCCAGTTACAGGAAGGAGAGACAGGAAGGGACTCGTTAATGATCTGTCTCACGGGCTTTGGCGAGCAACGGGACGAGATTGCCCTCAAAATCACCTCCAACGGCGGCACATACACTGGAGACCTAACGAAGAAGTGCACCCACCTCATCGTCAACAAACCCGAGGGCAGAAAGTACGAGGCGGCAAAGCAATGGGGCATCCACCCCGTCACCCTCGCCTGGCTGGACCAGTCCATTGCACGGGGCATGATCTTGGAGGAGATTAAATTCGATCCTACATTACCCCCGGAGCAGCAGGGAAAGGGGGCTTGGACCACAAGAGAACTTGAACGGACATCAAGCAAACGCTCCAGGTCAGCCGTGGTCGCCGCCGATGAAGGCCCTAGGAAGCTAAGGAAGACGGCCAGCATGAAGCTCAGCTCACAGCGTAACAACCTCTGGGGTGATATCCTTGGACGGTCAACCTCAAGAGAGTACTCGTTTGCCCACGAGAATAATCCAGAAGGAGAAAAGGCCCAGGATCAACCACAACAACCACAACAACCTCAGCCCGCCGAAGTTCAACCCCTCGCCCCTATCGTCCCAGAGAACCAGGGCATATTCGCCAACTGCTATTTCTATATCCACGGCTTCACTGAGCAGCGGACATCAGTTCTCCAGCAGACGATAGTTACACTCGGGGGCTCTATTTGTGCTTCAGTACAAGAAGCTGCCCTTGGCAAAACTCCCCAACCGCCCCGAGGCCGCTTCTTGATCGTCCCTCAAAACTCTCAACCAGATACCCACCCTCAAGAATCCTACGACGACCTCCATGTTGTGACAGAATATTACATTGAAAAGTGTCTTCACAACAAGCTCTACTTTGATCCAACCGAACACGTTCTTGGCAGACCCTTTCCTTTCTTTCCCATTCCCGCCTTCAGCAACCTCGTCATATGTAGTGCCGCCTTCACTGGCATTGAACTCAGCCAGGTCGCCCGTGCCGTCGTCCAGCTCGGAGCCAAGTTTGATGGGGAATTTCGCAAGACCACGAATGTCTTGGTGTGCAGTTCTCTCGCTGCTATGCGCAAGGAGAAGCTACGCATGGCACTTCGATGGGGCGTCCCCGTAGTGTCGGCTGACTGGCTGTGGGAATGTATATCCACCGGCTTCAAAGTTCCCATTGACGACTTCATCTTCCCCGAGATCAAGAACCGATATGAAGAAACCCTCAAGCTAAAGGCGAAGCATGTCGAGAAGAAAGCCCTTGAGGCACAGCCCAGGCCCCTAGGCAAACCCATACAGCGCACACACTCAGAACCATTCAACGCCAAACCTGCGATACCCAAGGCCCCCGCATTCGCAGGAGTAGACACTACGGCCTTTGACCACGATTCCCCCGAGAAGCCGCACCGCAAGAGCATCACCCACCCAGCTCCCGAGGCAACTTCCACCGCCTCGGCCGACTTTGCCACAGCTCGCACTTATCAAGCCGCTCCCACAAGCCTCCCTCAGGACAACGATTTCGACACCCCTCTCGCTGAAGTCCCCTCAGAACACCTTAACAAGCCGCCATCCCCTACAAAGAAACAACAACCCATGCCACGCACCCGCTCCGATCCCACCAGCAAATCATCCACAACCGCACACCAGGACACCACAGAATCTCATGGCAGCTCACACCAAGAGCATTTCCAGCAGCTGAAGCAACAGCAGAAAGACGCAGAACAAGCCCGGCTCCGTGCTAAAGCCGCAGAGCGTCGCGCCCTCTCCACGAAGCTGACATCCCTCATCGAGACCACAACCCCCAACCTCACCTCCAACCTCTCCCACACCTCTGATGACCCCGAGCACCCTCCCCCGCGGCCTCGCAGGCGCCAGATCCTCGGCCGTGCTATCAGTAATGCTTCCAACGCCAGCAGCGTCGCCTCCCGTTCTGCGCACGACCCGTCTGAGATGATGGGCGACGACTTGAACTCGGCAGAACCCAAGGAGGTTGAGCCGCCGTCGACGCAGCTCGAGTACCGCGATGAAAAGGCCGAGGAGTGTAGGGCTGCGCTGATAAGCCGGATGATGGGGGAGAGTAGTAATGTCAAACCAGTAGCAAGGGCCACACAGAGCGTTGGGGTTGGAGTAGCTGGGAGACGGACGATGAGAAAACGATAAGTCAAAGGAACTTGGAAATCGTATATACACAGCTCGTGCAATGTCAGGAATAATCCGCAAGTCTCATAAACCGTCGAGATATCACAACAAGTAGCAAAGGTCCCATAGGCGTAACTTAGAACATTACCCCCTGAGTGACAGGAGGCGACGCTAGAATCTATATTAGAGACAAAAACTTTAAGATCATACACAAAGACCCATTTGACTAGTGCCTAAATGCTTTTTCCCGCCGGTCTGGCCCGTCATATCCCGTTCCCGAGTCCCTTGAGCCAAACTCAATTCCACCTAATCCGTCCAAGTTCCAGTGTTGGTATGGGCTGCCGGAGGGTGCCCTCTATAACGTGAAGAGAAGAGAAGAAAAAAAGAAAAGCAAGAAAACGGACAGCAATCAGTAGACTGGCAAGAGCAAGTGTAAAGGGGAGGAGAATGGAAGAGGGAACCGCCATCGCGTGCTAATTCCCAACCCAATAGTGACGACGCTGAACCCTCTGGGTTGAAAGCCAAATCTTCTCTGGAGCACCCCTAGTAGGGCCATGGAGAAGCAATAGGCTGAAAATTGTGGCTGAGTCGTAAGAAAAACGAAGGAGCGGTATCATAGAGGATCGTAGTCGAAGGCCTTGGCTGTTGATCCAAACCTGACCCTATGCAGAAGTGTTGCATCATAGAGCAAGCATATAACCGGGCCAAGTAAACAAAATCAACCTTGACACCACGTCTCGACGGACAATGGCATATCAAGGTGATCCAGGCGTTTCTCGCAGGGGGCAAAACTAGTCCACCAAGTCCTTGCTCGACTCGCCACGGGCATCCTGAAGCAGCTCTGAATTCATCCTCTGCCATCGACGGTCAAGTTCCTCGCTTCATCCTGGTTAGCACTGTACCTTCTCAAGACACGAAACGGGGTTGCACTCACGTTGTCTGCCGCAGCATCTTGACTCCCCTCTCCCGACAAAAGAACAGGAACCGTCTCATTGTTCGATCCCGCTTGAAAGACGCCATTACGTCTCCACGAGGCCCTCTATCCCCATCCGTACTGGCGCTAACATTCTTCATCACAATGTGAATGCGAAGCGCCTCAATGTTCCAGACCAGCTCCTCAATCTCGTCGAGGTTGACATGGAAATCAATGTGGTCTTTGAAGAGACCCCAAGTAACGGGCTTAACGTCCTTGAGGACTTGATGCTGGAAGCAACCTGCTGACTGGAGCCAAGTCCAGTACTGAGTAACTGTAGTCGAGCTCGTGAAGAATCGGTTCTTGACTTGGTACAGTCGCCAGTCATCCCTAGTGATTTCGCCACCGCTGCAAGAGTCTGTGTCAGACCAGGCGTCGGAGTGAAATTCGTCATGAATCGGACCCGCAACAGGTGACAGGTATTTAGGCTTCTTGTTCAGATGAGTACTGAAAGGGGTTTCGGGGCCCATAGGAATCTGGCTAGCCAAAGGAGACTGGTCGACAAAGGAAGTCTCGCGCGGCGTGCTGGCGACAGAATGCATGCTCTTGCGCTTCTTCAGGGGTTTGGGCGTATTGCTGGGACTACCTTGGCTCTGACGCGCTTTCATGCCTGAGGGTCGGCCAATGTTCTTGAAACCATGCTTGTATCGCAGTGCAGTCAGCTTCGGGTCATGGTAGAAGTCATGAACCGTTCGAGGCAGGTTAAAACTGGGTCCTTCAGCTAGGATCAACTCGTGGAGGCGCTGGCGCATCCACTCAACAGGTTCGATATCGAGTTTAAACTTTTCCAGTTCTGACATTGTCTCTGATAGACGGAACAGTGTGTCGTAAGAGGTGATACCGCCCTTTCCTGACTGGGTGTACTTCTTGCTGAGGAGCTGATATGGGCTGATGGGGCCTGCCTCATGGAACTCGAGGATCTTGATACCACGGTTGACCTGCCTGCCAATCTGATACTTTGACGATCCACCCTTCTCTTGCTTGGGGCCGGCCTCGATTGCGGCCTGGTGCTTCTCGCGCCATCGGGCCAGCTGAGGCTCGATCAATGTCCTCACGTTAGGCCAGTTAGACTCCCAATAGGGGTGGTTTTCGTCCACCTTTGCCAGAGGCACGCCTTCAACACACTCGGGATAGGTATAATATTCTCCGTTGTGTCTGAGAACTAGGTTTTCGCGTGAAATCTCTTCCAAAGCTTCCTCGGAAGGAGACTCCGTCGGCTGGGGTGAGGGCTCAATCGGCATGGATGCTGGTGTTGGTCGTTCCTTTTCAGCCGAGGGGGGTCGACTTCTCACATTGGCCGGGGTGAACCCAGGGGTCACTCGATACTCTTGGGGTGTCGGCATCTGCTCTGGCTCGCGTGTCGGTTGAACGCTGTCGGGGGCCCTGGTATCCTTGATGGGGGTATCAAACTCAGTGGTAGGCTGAAGAATGTCGGGACGAACGGAGCGAGGGGCATGCGAAGGAAGGGCAGAGCGAGGGGCCTCAGATCTGGGTTGGAGTTGGATGGGCGGTAGAGGCGTTACCACAGGATCTATCATGCGCTCGGAGGCAAGATCAGGTCTGGGCACCGGTGTGGGCTGGCTAGAGGGCACGGGTGAAGGTTCGTAGACAGGTCTGTAAACCGGCTCTACAACGCGTTCGAGGGGTTGTACAGAGACTGGTCCTGCGATTCTTTCAATAACTCGCTGAGGAGCTGGTTCACGAGGATGCTCGGGGCCTTGCGGAGGAATTCGTTCAGGTATACGTTCAGCAAGACGTTCGGGAAGTCGTTCAGGCAATCGCTCGGGGAGTCGCTCAGGAATCCGTTCAGGCAGTTGTTCGGGAGCTCGTTCAGGAACTCGTAGAGGTAGTCGCTCGGGAGATGGTTCGTAAGGTTGTTGAGATACTCGCTCAGGAGCCTGTTGAGGGACGGGCTGAGGTGAGGGCCGGTGCGAAGGAAGTCTGGCACGTTCCTCGACTCTGGCAGCTGGTTGGGGCTCGGGTTGAGGTGTAGGTTCAGATCTTGCTTGAACCTCAACGCGCTGGGTCTGAACCTCGGGTTCCGGTGAGACTCTCGCCTGCACATCTTTAGACTCCTTTTGGTGTCGCGCCCTCTCCCTGGAAGCTAATATGTCAATCGTTTCCCCGGAAGCATCGTGGCAGCCCTGGCGATTCCACTCGCAGTTACCGCACTTCTGGAAGAGATCCCCTCCAACTATAATGCAATCGTCGAATGCCCCCTGATTCTTGTCGCATGAATGGCATCGCTTGGTTTGGATCTCTCCAGTCGCTTGGATCATACAAGCCAACCACTTGACACCCTTTGCCTCGGATCGCTCATAGATACTAGCGAGATGCACGTCGTTGAAACGGCGGCCTCGACGAATCTTGACGGGTCGTAGGATCTCGAGTTCCTGGATACCCTCCACCCACTGATTCCAGGGCTCTATCCGTTGCACTGGTCCAATGACATTGCCGTCAGCATCGACAACATCTACGATGGCATCGGGCGTGGGCGTGTCGCGGGCGGCGTTATTTTCGTGATGCTCAATGCCTTCCATGCTCTCTCCATCAGTGGGTTGAACGCTTGTCGCCTCCGTGAGACCATCGGCGGTGTTTGGTCGAGTAGAGGCTCCATTCATCATGGGCAGGCCTGGCATATCCTCGGGGAGAAGAAACTGTTCCGCGCCAGGGTCCTCAGAATCCTCGGAACCTAGCTCCTCGCCTCTCTTCTCCTTGAAAAACCGACGCATCGTCCTCCAAATCTCCTGCTGCCTTTCGGCCTGCGCTTGTCGCGATTTTCGGTGATCCTGCTCGATGCACTCGAGTCGAGCTGCCTTCTCCTCGCATTCCTCAGATACACGAGCTAGCTCGGCCTCGACCTTTGCCAGTTCTCGAGCCAGGCGGTTTTGCGACTCGGTCAGCTCGGTCCGTCGCCCTGTAAGCTCACTAAGCTTCATTCGCATTTCGGTTACCGATTGCTGATACTCCCCCTCAGCCTTGCTGTTCTCTGCTTCTCGTTGGCGACGAATTTTAGCCCAGAAATTGCGCTCTGTCTCGTCCCAGACAGACTTGTGCTCCTCAAGAGGGAGCGCAGCCATGGCGGCGGCTTCCTCTGCCGAGGCCATATGGGGCCGGTGTGAATTAGTAGTTATCCTCAATGTCTTGTGAGCAAGAGCAAGACTTTGCGTGAGTGAACTGTCGATAGTTCATCTAATTGAGTATTGATGGTGTTTGTCTAAGTGAAGAGTCGAGGTCAGATTTGGGATGCACGTGACCGAGTTCGCGCAGGTGAAATGAAAGGGAGCCACCCAGCTACAGGTGGCCGAGGCGTCCCACTACCTACCTAGTCAAGGGAAAAAAAGTTCGAGAGACCAGATCGAGTCGGAGGAATTGGAAGATCGCCGTGGCTCCAGTCCGATGGTCCGAGGGCCAAAATAGAGTCGTGGGGCGCGTGCTCAAAGCGGGCGGGAATTGGACGAACCGCCCAAAAAGGACAAGCTGAGGCGATGGATTGGAAATTGGAAATGAGGAGCAGGATGGTGCGTAGGACGAAAAAGGGTGTCGATCCTCAAATCAATCCGATTGACCAAGATTGACCGATAGTAGCCAAGGTTTGCGCAAGATGACAATCGCCTCCCACGGGCAGTGCAGTTCTGCAGGAGAAGGAGAAAAAGGAAAGCAAGCGGCTTGAGTATCGTCACGCAAAGCTCGATAGTCGTCACGACTGATTCTCTCTCTTTTCTTCTTCCTGACTGCTTCCCTGCGTCGTCAATGGCGTGTCTTGGAAAAAACCGGGCTCAACCCAACAGTCAGACCCTTTTTCGAAATCGCTTCCACCACCCCCGGTCGCGCAAATGAGCCCACACTTCGCGCCGTGGGCCACACCCCCTGGTTTGGAGCGCACCTTGTTTCCTGACTTGCTCGAGGGCGCGGAAACAAAGGGAGCCTGGGGAGGGAAGAGAGTGCAGAAAAAAAGAGGTAAGCGGGTACGAGCGAACCAGAAACGGGTGGTGAAACCGAGGACGGGATAGAGAGAGCGATCGCCGCGATGGTGGAAATTGATTGTGAAGAACGCGGACGCGTTGCGTGGAACGTTGCACGACCGTGGCACGCAATTTGTTGCCTGGTGATAGGTAGTCAAGAAAAAAGGCCTGGATAGGGATTGCGGCGCGGCGATAGGCCTTTTCGGTGGGCGAGATGACGGAATAAAA
Organism: Fusarium neocosmosporiellum; assembly: GCA_006518225.1. Lineage (NCBI taxonomy): Eukaryota > Fungi > Ascomycota > Sordariomycetes > Hypocreales > Nectriaceae > Fusarium > Fusarium neocosmosporiellum. Next base: position 551 of record SSHR01001558.1, on the reverse strand, counting down.
AAGGCGAGAAAATCGGGGTCGGCGTCGGAAGGAAGGAGGGATAATTAAGGGAAAAGTAAGAAGAAAGAGAAAAAAAAATAGGCTTCAGACAGAAAGCCTATAGGCGGATAAGCTTGGCCGATGCACCTTGAGAGGGAGGAAAGGAAAAAATGGTGTGTGGAAGAGATCCCGTCGAAGAGGAGATGCAGAAAGGGAAAGAAAAAAGGCGAAAAGGAAAAAGAGAGATAAGTTTAGTAAGGTTGTGGTTAGGAGGGAAGGCATCAGTCAGGAAGGACTGGACTGCCAGTGCCAGCTGCTAGGTACTAAACTTCTCGGCCAGCCGAAACCATGGGTCAAATGAGAAGAGAGGATTTGCGTGTGAATGCGGAATAGAAAAAGGCTACTAAGGCCAGGTATGGAAGCCAGGAAGCAAGGTACGTAACTGATACAATCGCGGTTAGTTGGCACTGTACTTTTGCTTGGCTCGACATATGGGATGGGCAATGTATCTTTTTTTCCTTTCTTACTCGCTCGCTCTCGGTTGTTTTTCACGGGTAGACGCCCCCCCCCCC